>VSMD01004287.1:0-145987 GCA_008750895.1 Mirza zaza | reverse complement strand
TCCTCTCCACACGGCTTTGTCCCGCGCTGCCACTTCTCACCAACTTCAGGTACCTCCCGGCCTGCGTGGGAGTGGAGCTCGGTGCGGGAGGGGGTGTTGCTCAGCTCCAGGTAGGGCTGGCGCCACTGCCAGCCGGCAGCGGCTTAAACCGCGCCTCGCTCCCTCCCTGTTGTGTGCCTCCGAATCCCCAATTTTTGCGGAAGAATAATCGATTCACCTTTGCTTTAGGCTGTAAATGGTCTCATCTCTCTGTTTCCTGGTGGATGTCTGCAGGCTTGGGAAGCTGGTCCTGTGGAAGTGCGGATCGCTCGCGTGTGGCTATCCGCTTTCTTCACTTTTCGCTCTGGGAGCAGAGAGCCAGGAGGGCACCCCTAATCCGCCATGTTTCCCCCCCCCCATCATTCTTTAGTTGACATGATAATGGCATGCTCTTATGATGGTTGTGCTAACTCTAACAATGGTCCATTCCATCTTTTCATGAGTAGGGCTCCATTCTCCATATAAAATCATTTTCAGTAATAGGTTCTAGTGAGTAGCTTCCAAGGATATAATTTATGGACATGTAAAGCAGAATTATCTCAAAAATATTATGAGTGCCCTCTGCAATAAAAGTGTGACTCTCACATTTAAAAGGTATTCTTTAGGGGCAGATAACTCAGATAAACTTGTGAATAATTACCTTTCTGTATTCCTAGTTCCAGAAATAACCACTTAAGTCCTGAATAGGTTGTACAACTCTAAAATCTCTTATTCATTACCTGTGGGGACAGATGTGATTGAGAATTCAGGATTTTCACTACTTTTTAGGATGGGGCTATGGCTTTTTCAATTCTATATGTATACTCTAGGGGGCCAAGTGGAAGGATCTTGAAATCAGGAGTTCAAGACCAGCCTGAGCAAGAGCAAGACCCTGTCCCTACAATCATTTGTATACTCTATATGAATCGGTCACATGTTCTGTTTTGCCTTTTACTGAAATGTGAAACTCTGAATGTTTGGAGGAATTGCTAAGCATGAGTGTTTTTATTCTGTGACAAAGTAGATAAGAAATTTTGTGTTGCTTTGTCCCTAAGATATAGATAGCATGAACCCGTTAGGTTGTAGACGTTTTTTGGTAAAATAGCCTTTTATTTTGGTAAAATTTGCCTTTTCTATGTTATTTCCATTGTGTCTCACAATGCAGTACAAATGAAGTATGAAGATTTATTCAATTATCATTTTAACTCAAGCTGCATGAAATGCACAGTGACATTATAATAATAAAAACTCTCAATGGCATTCTTCTTTTGGGATTTCAATTTAGTGGGTGGATCTAAAATATACCACATGGGCCTAATTATTCATTTGAATGATGTCCAAAGTGGATACTGTGATTTTCTAGATTCCTGTTCCAGTGACTGTGAGAATATCTGCCCCTTTGTTCTCTGCTTCTTGATGCATGCATGCATGCTTTGACAGGCATCATGGGAATCACCAAGGTAGCAGATGGTCTATGCACAGTTCCCTCAAGCATAAAACAACATTTCTGTACTTATTATCAGGATCTTAAATTGTACACTGTTCTATCTGATTATTTTCAAATCCTGAATTAGCCATAGGGACTCAAATGAAAATTACTTGAATAAAAGAATTGAAAGAATAAGATGAATTAATGGAGCTAGAATTTGAGTTGAAACTAAGTCTTATGTACAAGTCACTAAAACTTTGTTGTTGTTGTTGTCATTGATGTTATTTTCCTATCACCTCTGAAAATATTAGGAAATGTTGGGGTATGAATCTTTATTAGGCCAAATAGAAAAATGGAATAATAAACCAAAGTGTAAATATCTACCTTCTAATCTTAAATTTCATGTAATTCATAGAAATAACATCTGGGGTAAATAAAAGTGATATAAAACCATTACATGTTAAATTGATATTTAAAATCTACTTATCATAGTAATTTGTTATGAGTATTTGGGTTATACCCAAATTTGTTATGACAGTTTTTTTCTACCCAGAATTGAGATAGTGGAAGATTAGATTTATGGATGTTTGAAGAACTTTGTATTCAACAGAAACAGTCCGCAAAGCTTTGAAAAGAAAAATAAACCTACTGGGCTTAAACAGATTGTTTAATTTGGATTTTCTACTTTGCTCTCAATTTCTAGCCTTTAATGTCTCAGTCTCTCAAGGTACTTTGAAATAGGGTAATGTGTTAAACGTGTAGAGAAATTAGAAATTTGGCTCCAGCAAAGAAATTGTTTCCAAGGGAAAAGAAAGTTGAGAAGAAAATGTTTTAGAAATGAGACTAACAGTATGTAATGGGAATGGGAGATGTGAGCATTTGGGTTCTCATTAAGACATGAATTTCAATCCTGACCTAAATAACTCCTGTCTAAGTGCAAGTCCACACTCCATCAAAGGACTTGGTTTTCTGAGTCATCACCCTTTCACTGTTGCATGTGGGAATTACCACAGTAAAACACATGGCTTTATGAGTCTTTATTGGGTTCTTTACATTACGGGGACTAGTTTCAAACTTTTAAAATTTCACAAGAAATGTGATGGAAGAAAAGATACTCAGTTTAAATGATCATTTAGGTTTCACTGATACAGTTTTGACTACTAATGGGGATGCTTGAAGCTCTGACTCGAGGGGGGGATATGGGCAACATACGTAACCTTAACATTTGTACCCCCAGAATATGCTGAAATAAAAAAAAAAGAATTATAAAACAATAAAAAAATTATGGTGAATGGCCATTAGGTCAGTGTATAATAAGGAGACCTAAGAAAATACAGAAAGTATAATTCCTCAAATCTTTATAATACTTAGTATTAACTTCTACCAACTGCATTTTGTATATTCCTTTTGTCTTTGTTCATTTATGATTATATTTAGTGAGAGTTGAATTGTATACTAATTGTGTAGGTCTGTGCTGTCTAATATGCTATCCTCTAGCAACATATGGCTATAGACATGCCTCAGAGATAGTAGGTCTTGTTCCAGACCACTACTATAAAGCAAGTATCACAATAAAGCAGCTCACACAGCTTTTTTGGTTTCTCAGTACATTTAAAAGTTATGCTTACACTATACTATAGTTTATTAAGTATGCAAAAGCTTTATAACTTAAATATGTATGTATCTTAATTTAAAAATATCTATTGCTAAAAATTACTAATGACTATCTGAGCCTTCAGAAAATCATAATCTTTTTGCTGGTGGAGGGTCTTGTCTTGATGTTGATGGCTGTTGACTGACTGGTGTGGTGGCTGCTGAAGGTTGGCTATGGAAATTTCTTAAAATAAGACAACAATTAAGTTTGCCACATTGATTGACTCTTCCCTTCATGAAAGATTTCTCTGTAGCATGCAATGCTGTTTGACGCATTTGACCCACAGAAGAACTTCTTTCAAAACTATATTCAATCCATTCTTTCAATCCACAACCCTGACATTATGTAAACAACTAAGTTTATGGAATATTATAACTTTTGTTGTCATTTCAATAATGTTGACAGCATCTTCACCAAGAGTAGATTTCATCTCAAGAAACCACTTTCTCCGCTAGGAAGAAGGAACTCCTTATCTACTCAAGTTTTATCATGAGATTGCAGTGATTCAGTTATAACTTTATGCTTTACTTCTAGTTCTCTTGCTGTTTCCATCACATCTATAGTTATTTCCTACCCTGAAGTATTGAACCCCTAGAAGTCATCTGTGAAATTGGAATCAAGTTCTTCCAAATTCCTGTTCATGTTCATATTTTGACCTTCTTCCATGAGTCATGAATGATCTTAATGGTATCTATAATGGTGAACACTTAACTTTGCCTGGATCTATCACAGGAATCTTCTTAGAAGTGGAAATAATGGTTATTATTCATCAAAATAGCAAAGTTATTTTTGTCATTTTTATTTTCATTATAAAAATGTCTGTGTTTTAACTTTATTTATTTATTTTAGAAACAGGGTCTTTCTCTGTAGCTTGAGCTGCAGTGCCATGGCACAGTCATTGCTCATTGCAGCCTAGAACTACTGGGCTCTGTCTCTCCTCCTGCCTCAGCCCCTTGAGTTGATGGGAATACTATAAGCACCTTCAGTAACATTGGGATAATTTTTAAATTTTTATTTATTTGGAAACTGGGTCTTGTTGTGTTGCTGAGTCTGTTCTGGAACTCCTGGCCTCAAGTGATCCTCCCCACCTTAGCCACCTGAGTAGCTGGTAGTGTAGGTATAAGCTGCTGCACCTGTTTAAACTCTGCCTTCCTGTATGCTAATGGTTAGTTTAGAACAGGGTTTAGAAAACTATGGCTTGTGGGTCAAATCTGGTGCATCACCAGTTTTCATAAATAAAGTTTATTGTCACACAGCAACATGCATCCATTTATGAATTGCCTATGTCTGTTTTTGAGCTACAATAGAAGAGTTGAGTAGTTGTGACAACATCATATAGCTCACAATACTTTGGGAAAAAGTTTGCTAACCCCTGGTTTAGAATAATTAGTTACCTAAGACTATGGATTCATGATGAAGTAAATGTATGCCATAAAGTAAAGATGGAAATGAATCAGATTTTCTTCATCATTCCTTGGAAGATGAAATTCACAAGAGGTTACTTTAGGGTACCTTACTAGAGATTTATGCATAGAGAGCTGAGCCCTAGAGAATTGACCAGCAGTTCTCCTTATTAAAGGGGAGGTGTGCTGGAATGATTCAGAGCAGGTGAAGGACTAAGGAGACTCACATCTGTCATGGTCTATAGCCTACAGGGCTAGCTTTAGAAGATTAGTGTGTTATATGATGACAAAATTACTGGGCACTTGGCTGAGTGAAGAGAAAGTGCTGAAAAATGTTAGTGGCAAATATAAAAGTTTAGCCACTTGATAATCTTAAATATAAACAGTAATGATTTTGATTTTGATATTGAGTCAGAGAGCATCTGCTTGTTTTGAATAGAGAAACATTTCAGTAAATAAAGTATAAGTGCTGGTGGTTTTTTAAGGATTGCAGTTGTGAAGTTGACTCAAAAATAGTCTTTCAGTGGTTTCTTAATAAGCTATATTATTTTGTCAAGAGTAAAAAAAATCTCTGAGACAGTCTAAAAATATATTTGATGCCTAAATATTACTCAGATAGTGTGTGTCTTACCTGAACAGCACAAAATCTGTGCTTGACTTAAATTTTCATCAGCTTGTAAACTTTGGTATTAAAGTCTTTAGTACTCTCCTTTCTCCTCCCCCAGAGTAATGGGAAAACTAAAGAGATAATATGAACCCTACCATTTTATCTATAGCAAGGGAACTTAACCCCAAATTAATTAAAGTGGGACATCAAATCAGTAATTACATGACATGTCACAGTTATTTTCTTCCTAGCATTCTCCCAAATAAAAATTAAATAAAGATACTTGAATTCTAATTACTTAGACTTCTAAAAGAAAGGGTGGACTTTAAAAACCATAAAATATCACAAATATTTCATTTTAACAATTTTCATTCTTCTTTCTTGGCATAGTCTCTGTAAATTAAAAAGTCATTTTCAGTTCTCTTTGTTAAACTTTTATTCATTCTTTTCTCCACTTATACATAAAAGATCTAAAAAATATGAGCTAGGTGAGTAGGAAAGGTTATAACCTAAACTAAAAATTATTATATTGAAGGGTTTATAACACTTTCCCACTTATCTGCTTCCTATCCTCTAGGAAGACATTTTATTCATGCTACTGGGAAAGACTAGATTTCTATATATAATAAAAAGGTATCAGGATAATTGATTAAGAAATGAGGAGGTTAGTTGATTAACTGGAGGTAGAATTTAGACTGTTTTACACAGAGGAGAGTGGAAAAGAGATTAGAGTAGTTGCATCATTGAATGAGTCTTTAGGGGGATGGTTGCAGCAAGCAGATTTCATTTTCTAAGTTTTGCTGTTGATTGATAGTGTTACTACTCTCAATACTCAGTAATGCTTCTGGGTCAGAATTTTCATTCAATTATATCACTATGGAGTAATGTGCCTTCGAGCAACAACAAAAATAAGTATTGAATTACAATCTATGTTGATAAATGCTAAGAAGACTAAGTATAGAGTACTGTGACAGCACAATTTAAATGATGCTGTGGAAGGTATCACGGAGAAAATGAAATCTGAGATCCTCTGAAGGCCAAGTAGGCATTATTCAAGTGAAAGATTGGGATGGGCAGAACATAGTACTGGTGCATTTAGTAAGAGCAGTTTGGACATGATGGCAAAGATAGAAGCCAAATGGGGAGTAAGTGCAGTTTCAATGTGGGCTTAGGAGATAAAGCAGCAAGTGAAAAAATTCCTCCCAGTAAATCTGCCTTGAAAAGAATGAGAAAATATTATAGCATGTGGAATGTAATTTGGGATTCAAGGAGAGATTAGTTTCTCTTTAATGTGAGAGATGCCAGAGAATGCTTGAATGCTTATGGACAAGAACTGTAGAAAGGGAGGACATAATCAAAGAACTTAAGAGTCTGAGAAGATGAATAAAAATAGGATCCATAATACAGTGGGAGTGTTGGCTTTATAGGACAAGGGAAACCCTGACCCTTACATCCATTATAACAAGAATGAAGTGGTGTAGTAGATAGGATTGATGCAGGTTCAGGTTAAGTTTGGAGTTTGGTGATGAAATGAATTGAGTTCTTGTCCAGTGGCTTCAAGATTATTTATAAAGTAGTAATTGAGGTCATCAGCTGAAAGTGAGATGAAGAGATGAAAGGAGTGAGACGTTTCATTAGTGTAGAGAATGCATTGAAAGTAATTGATATAAATATTTCACCAACTATATTGAAAATTGAATAAGATTAATGTGCATTGTTGACTACCCAGTTAATACTATTAATCATGAATATGTAGTGATGCCAATCTCTGTGATTTTATCTAGCAACCCTCAATTCCTAGGATGTAAGCTTAAAGGAAAGCAGTAGTATTTTGACCATTATGTGAGAAGGATAGAAAGGTGGCATAGAAATTAAAGATATTGGCAAGAAAATGATTTTAATCATTGTCTCTGGAATTTCATCAGAATAAGAAAGGTGAAGACACATTGAGGCTTATGGTGGAGGAGTCAGTGCATGGAAGTTCTCAATGGTAAATGTTACAATTGGGAAATTTGCTTAAGAAAGATGGAAAAACAGAAAGCAGATCCAAATGATTATAATACTACTGAAAAGAAAAAGCTGAAGCACCATTATTTTTTAGTTTCCTGCTAATATTAGAAGGATTATGCTAAACATATTTATTTCATTATATTTTATATTAGAGAGGGGATGTGGAATTGATGGTTTGGCTTTGATGGTGCGGTTTTTAGCCACATTATGAAAAGAAGAAGGAAGAAAAAGCATCGTTAAGGCTGAGGTTCTGGGCACTAAAAACATTTAATAACAAAAACCAAAGAGAAGCATAGGTAACTGTGATTTTCTGCTGTGAAGTCTAGGCTTTCTTTTTTTATAAAAATTTTTCCCCCACTGATTTATGCTTTGGCATAGTCTCATAAAATACACATCTCACTTTGTAATTATTCATAAAAACAATGACTATGGAGTTAAATTGCATTGCAAGCATGTAATGAGGCATATTCTGAATAAGGCAACCTGGAACAGCAGAAGCTGTGTGCACAGTGACCGCTCTTCATTGGAAAATGGGAAAGTCTTCGACTCTTAAAGTGGATATTAAATGCATTAGTTTATTATTTTGTGTTTGTTTTCTTTAAAACATATCCTTTTCTTCTGTTTTTGAAGCCCTTTTCAACCCCTCTAATTTTTTTTTTTTTTTTTTTTTTTATGGCTAGGCTTCCTTTAAACAAGAACTTCTCTAATCTTTAAGTGGTTGAAAACAACAGGCAATATATGAATTATTATGAAAGCCCAAATAAGGAAAGTCTCATCTTTGATGAACATAGAAAATCGAAGATGCCTCCTGCATTTTTTGAAACATCAATATTTTGAAAATAATTCATATTTTAAATTATTTATTAGGATTAGAAGATTTTTAAAACCACACAATTTTAGACCTTACACATTTGTAGATGCCCTGTTTTGTGTTTTACAGATGAGGAAAGAATATTAAGTGGTTTACATTTGCAATTCATTATTGTAATGAATGAAATAGAATTCAAATATTTCTATATCCCAAATTATTAATGTTTTTCTATTAGGTAATATTATGGTCATGTGAGATATTATGATTTTTAAAAATTAGGACACTAATATATATTGCATGTATCATGAACTTAGTGACAGATCTTAAATTGGAATTTATGGCTGATCTCACACCTCCAAGCATTCACAGCCATTTCAATGCGGAAAAAAATTTTCTGACAATTTATTTTTGATCTAGTATGTCTACCTTTCTTGATAAATGTGAAATCGTGTTTCAGAATTTAAATGTGTAAAATATAGTGGCAGATCCAAATGATTTTAATACTGCTGAAAAGAAAAAGCTGAAGCACCATTATTTTTTAGTTTCCTGCTAATATTAGAAGGAATATGCTAAACATTTATTTCATTATATTTTATAATTCTCATGATATCTTTCCTTTATAGATATAGAGACATTATAGAGACTCAGACAGATCAGTTGTCTAAGGACACAAAACTCATAAGTATCAAGAATTGAGATTCGAACCCAGGTTTTGAGATTTCAAATCAGGTATGCTTTCTATTATTTCACATGGTTATGCAAATCCCAGACTTCATATTTAAAATTATAATATATAATAGGATCTATCCCTAATAAATACACTTAGCCTGCCTATTTTACCAAATTATTGTGAAGATAAACTGTATATAAAAACTACATGATGAATTTCTCATAGAAAGGCAATAGTAATTTTAATGCAAATTTTGATTATAACTTGGAAAGTTACATCTTTGTACACCTGCATCCCATATTTCAAATCAAATTTGGTGGTAATATTTTTGATAATGAAGCTGAAGAATGTAGTCTGTCCATTATGTATCAGCATGTTTTTTAAGAAGCAGGTGCACAGGGATTCTCATTCAAGCAGAAAGATAATACCAGAGTTCCTAACTGGAAGCTGAATAGCAAAAGGAAGAAAAGCACTTCATATAAGGTAGGCCAGGCATGCTTTCCAGACAGAATAATCATGATGAAGAAATAGGAATGATAATAGCATCAGGAAATGTACTATCTAGCATCATAATTAACTTTTGACTATTATGAAGTAAAAAGGATACACAGATACAGATTATAAAATGACTACAATGACTACTCTATGTTAATTTGGCAGCTAGTAGCCACAAGATACACTAGGTGTTACAAAGAATGAAGACAGAACTGCATGATTTTGGGTAATTCATAACTTGAATAAGAAAAACTCCTAAATTTGTATATATTATTTTTATAATCTTTCATTGTCTATCAAATTAAGTATACCTTTTTCTCAAGGCTTTCCGCAACGTGTTCCAAACCTATCTCTCTGACTTTTCTCCTTAAAATTTGACATTCATTTTGTTAAACTCGTAATTCCTCTAACATATTTAGTGCTTTGTGCTTTCTCATATCTTTTCATCTTAACTACCCCCTTATCTTTTTGCTTTCTTTGCCTGTCATTTAAGGTCCATTTCAAAAGCCAAATCTATCTTCTGTATAAAGTCTTTCTTGATCCATCTCTAACTGAAATGTTCTCCCTTTTTTAAACCTGTCGAGGACTTTGTGTTTTTTCCATCATGTCTTCAGTGAGTACGTGGAATCTACAGCAAGAAGCTTTATGCAAGAATTATAAGTAAATTAGCCCTTTGAGCATTAAGCTTTAAAATCAAAGCTAAGGAATCAGTGCAAAGAGAGAAGGGTACCCAAAGGAGGAGAAATAGTTCTCAGTTCTGAAAGGTTTGATCATAATCTGATTGTGTATATTAACATATTGAAAGAATGAATGAGACATACATATTACATTAGAATTGGATGTGATAATGAAGAGAAGTCTCAGGCAAACTTTGGCAGTGGCATCTAAAGGAAGTTTAAAGGAAAAGAAGCCTTAGCCTCATTATTTGCATATTTTAGCAAGCAAGCATGACTCTAGGGTGTTTAGGCATTCTGTGAAGCTAAAGGATACTACGTAGTATAAAGGTCCTATTTCAAAGTCACCTGCTGCGTTTGCATCCATTCTATCCTTCTTTCTCTTGCTGTCTTGTTTTAAGAGAGAAGTGTCCCTTTCCTTATCTAAATCAAATCCTACCATCTATGTTCTGGATCCCAAACCCTTTCTATGTTCTCATGTATTGTATCCTGTCCGTTATTTCTTCAGTCCTCATATCTTTAAGTGTTCAATTCAGAAATCAGAAAAGTAAACATCATTCTTGAGATTTTAATTTTAGCATCATCCAAAGGCTGACTCTAAGAAAAGGATTCAAGAGCAGCAAGTTCATTGGAGAGCTTCAAAGAACATCAATAAGGGAGCACAGAGGTTATGTAGGGTAGAGGAAGTAGTTAGTAAAGGGTGGCATTTAAAGTCTACTACACTTGTGGTCAATTGAACTTTGATCAGAAAATTGTATAAAACACATGCCTCAAAGTTATCCTAACTAGAGGATGTACTTACAGCATGGGAATGTTATCTTTTGTGGATCTAATCTCCAAGGAAACTGGTGAAAATTATTTTTTAAAAACTCAACCTTTTAAGTCTCTGGGAAATAGCCCCAAAGATATACAGAAAAATGAAGAAACATTTACTCAAGAAAATATACTAACACTTGATAAGACCAGTGAGAATCTGAGATCTTTTTACTGAGACTTACTATCTTCTTCCCTTTTCCCATCTCATTAAGAACAGAACTCTGTTCCAGACTACTGTAGTCAAGAACACAGAGCTCCTTCTCTTCTCAGCTGCCAGTCAGAGGGCTTTCTGTCCTGGAGAGGCAGGATATTTCATTCTGTCCCCAGTTACCTACTCTTGAGCCTAAGTTCTGAAGGAGTGTAGCTGAATGGTGAAGAATTCCTTTTTCTGCCCACCTCTACTCATGGTATAGAGGCTATATCTTAGGCATGAAGCCACTGAAAATGGTGGGACCCCAATTTCCATTACTCCAATTCATAAAGCAGTGGCTCTACACTGGGAGAGGTAATGTGAGAAGATGCAAGACTACTACTGCATGCCTTCCGATCCCCTACTAAGCACTCAGCTTCTAAAGTGTGGGGCTGTCACTCATAGAGAAATGTACTCCTGTCCCTACCCCGACATCCAGAGCCATGGCTCAGAGATTTTGCCTGGGGAGAGAGGTAAGGCATAAAACTGATAGCTCCTAATCTCTTCCCAAAGGAACTGACTTCATTTGTAATCCAGCGCGGAGAAGTTCAAGCCTAAGAGCGCTGTAAGAAACAGTGAAGGTGATTATGAAAAGGAATTGGGATGATATTAATAGATTCATTGGACATATAGGTTAAACTGTAGACCATCTGAAACAATTCTGTTTTGACATACTCAATAGGGAATACTCTGTTGGTAAAGGAAGAAACATTTAGTAATAATTGAATTTAGAGCATAATCCACAGAACAAAATCTGGGGTTTAGTAGTAACTAACAATTTGAACCAAGCAGATTTAAGGCCAAGAGCTAAGCTAAATAGGGGAGCAGAGATTAAGGGTTTGAGGAATATTACTCAGGAATTGGGGGACAATAGGACAATAGCAACATAGGAGGTAATTTCTGGTAGTGAAATTTTATCCGAAATCCCAAGAGGTATTTCTTTAATATGTGCACATGCTTTTTCATGATATTTTAAAGCTTATTTGCCTCTTTTGCCTACAAATTTGATTTCCCACATTATATATGGGTTGACATCTAAGTCATATTCCGTGTTAAATGCAGAGAACATAAAACAAAAATAGCTTCACCTTTTTACAAATACATGCAATATTATCTTAGAATTAAAAATATACATGTAATTCTGCAGCCTAAACTCCTGCTTAGTGCAGCAATCTTGTCTACAATCTTTCAACTTTATTTTAATCCTCAGTGATGGAAGATTGACTGCCATATAAACAACTTGCTTTATCACTGAGTAACTCTTTTGGCTTGAAATTTATTTTTCATTTTGCCTCAAAATCTTCCTATTTCTGACTTCTACCAGGTGGTTAGAGTTTATCCGCTGGAACTATTGCTCTTGCTGTCAATTAAAGTATTTCCACCTCAAAATATAAATGGCTTTCTCTGCATCTCCTCCACCGTCAAAATTACTCTTCTATCTTTGTGTTGGTTTTGCCTTATATTATGCAACCTTTAACACTCTATCCTACATGATGTGATAAAAACAGAGAACAGAGTAATGTTATTTTTTTTTCTCTAGACATTAGATTTATATTATTGTAGTTATTGTAACCTTTAGAATAGATTACATTCTTATTTCTATATACCTAAGTTTGGGGTAATAAATTTCATACTTAAGGTTAACTTTCAATCATTTTGGCAGCAAATTTTAGATGCAAGTTGCCAGCCTCTTGCCAAGGAACAAGTGGTGTCTAGACCACCATTCCCTCTGTTAATTAATATGAGTTTTAAGATATAAAATCATGCTTACATTAGCCTCCACAGTGGATATAAATATTCATTTAATACATATGGATATAAAGATATTAATTTATGAACTTCAAAGTTAAATATGATTGATATTTAAATGTTTTTTTCTAATTTAAAATGTCTACAAATGCATTCCTTGATTTTTCCATTGGAACATGTAAATAGAAATCAACTATTACATTTATAATCCAGCCCTCTTTCTTCAGTTCTTAAATTTTCACTTGCAAGTATCCTATTTGTAAACAAAATATAATAATAACATCCTCCAGCATCAAAGGTTTTAAAAGAAATACTATAACTGGCAAAATTCTCTCAGGACATATGATGTATACCATATCAATTGGTATGTATCCTTAGTTTTCTCTTGGCCACATGTGGCTAATTTGTAGATCAGCAGGCAGTGTGCAAGATCAGGCTATTGTGCTAAGATTCTTTTTTGTCTAGAAAGAAGTAACATGCTTATGTTCCTTCAAAGTCCTGAGCAGTCTGATTTCAGCATTTTGGCTTTCTTTTTACGTGAGGGGAAATGAGAAGCTGTATATAGGTCACAGGATTGAAAGCTGAACAGTTAAGGGCAGCGTTATTAGAAAAAAAAACCCTCAAGAAACTAAAAAAAACAAACAAACAACAAAAAAAACCCAAAACAAAAAACAAACAATTTCTGCTCCAGTTGAATGTGAATATTGATTTTAGAGGAGTTGAAAGCTATATTTTATGGTCTGTTACCAAAAGATCATTTGCTAAAGTTTGGGATAAAACCTCCATTTTGTCTTGTTTAGGGATAAACCACAAAAGGAATAATACAAAGTTAAATTATAGAAACTAGTTCAGACATCAAAAGTGAGATCCCATAAGATAAATTATTTATAATGAAGAATGGCATTATCCTTTAAAGTCTATATATAACTGTGAAATCTCTAGCCATTTAACATGTGATGCCCAAAAGCCAGTGCTTAGTTTTCTAAAATTAAATCAAACAGTTAAAACTTAAAATACCAATACAGTTTTAAACATAAAAATACCTGTGATCTGCTAGGATAAAAGTACAAAAGAAGGGCAAAATGAAAACAGTTTTTGAAGCTTAAGTTTTTAATACTTAACTTTACCATCTTATTCATTCTACAAGAATAAAATTAAAATAGAACATCAATCCAAATTATAGATAAAAATATGACTGTATTTCAAGTATGTAGATGTGCTGACATCTATGATAAGGTTCAGATATTTCTGCAAATGCATGAGGATTTTGAAAAAGCTTAATGTTCTGGTTAATTACCCTGGTGATCTATGCAAATTTTTAGTGGTCTTGACTGGTGTTAAATAAACTTCCCATGAAATGATAGGAGATGCATGTGAAAAATCAAAGATTTAATCAGATTGACCCACTTACCTATTTTCATCTTTTCCCTTCATCTTACTAACTAGCACAGTAAAAGGAGAAAAAGAGGAGTGAATTTATATAAAAGTATAATCAACTACCTTTTGAAAGTTTGATATATCTGATTCACAAATGAATTCCTGTGTCTTTGTCCTGGGATATCCCCTTCACATGATACTCTGAGCTTGGCCATGTGACTTTGGCAAATGGAACACCAGTAAATGTGATGCAAGTAGAGGCTTGAAAATGCTTACACATTGGAACTTGATCTCTTGAAAAGCTGGCACTATGTGAAGAAGTCCAGGCCAGTCTGGTGGAGGGACACGTGTGGCTCAGCTGACAGCCATCAGTGGCCTTCAGATATGTGGGTGAGGGTGTCTTAGACCATCCATGTGAGGTTGCTCTACCAGATCAGTGAGTCACATGAGTGACCCTGGCACAGACAGCAGAAGAACTACCTAGTTGTACACAAAAGAAATTGCTAACCCCCAGTTATAGATTACTAAAATGGTTATTGTGCTACTACATTTTGGGAATGGCAATAGAAGACTGACAAAAGCAATTTCCTAATCTCAAATTTCAGGCCATAGTGGAAGAGAGAAACCCCAAGATTATTGTCTATGCTTCACAGAGGAGTTAGCATGATTGTGGCTGATAGTAGCAGATACTGGAGGATAATGAGGTTACCTCAGGAATCAAGACACAGTCCCAAAGATCCATTCTCCAGGGGTGGGCAGAGAACACGAGTCAGGCACAAAATCAAAGGTATGTAAATGTATCCAAGGAAAAAGGAGAAAAAGGGTTTGTGCAGGAACAAGTTGATGATGCTTCTTGAGAAAAGGGATGTAGTGAGAGAGGAGTGTTTTCTGAAACACCAGGGCTTTAGGTTGTAGGAAGCTTCAGATATGAAATGATTATGGCTTGTTACTTTTTTTGTTGAGCCTTGTAATGAAATTACAGGATCAAAACCTAGAAACATCCATTATTTTTTGATAATATGTAATTCTCATTTATTTTTCAATTTTTCCTTTTAATTAAAAGTATTTCAGACATACAAAAACTAACATCATAAGTATCTGTGAACCCACCATGTTAATATTTTGACATTGGCTTCATACCAATCTCTTTTGCTTTTAGAAGTAATAAAATATCATACATACAGTTACCCTTAGTATATCCTCTTTTTCTTTGTTGGTAACATGAGTTATAATATTCAAAATAATTAACACCAGTTTTCTGGGTGACTTGAGGTCCTCTGCTGCATCAGGGGAATGTCTAGGAGTTCCTGAAAGGGCTGGGAAGACCAAGAGGAAGGGCTTTTAGGGGGAGGCTAAGAGCCATTGCTATTAATTATAACTGGTACTTAATTATTTAAAAATGACTATGACCTTCCTAGTGGGTACTGGTTGAAGATCAGCCCTGATTATAAATATCCTTTCCCAGTTTGTTGCCTTTTTAATTTGTTAATGGTGTATTTTCTTACATTTATTTTGATTTTGGTGTATAGAAGCTTTTATATTTAATGATATTGAGTGAATATATCTTTTACTTGATGATCAGTGCCTTTTCTATCTTGGTTAAGAAATCCTTTGTTAAAATATTTTCTTCTAAAATGTATGGTAGTGCTTTTCAATTTTAGATCTTTAATCAATGTAAAATTTATTTTTCTTTATGGCATGAGGTAGAGATTTAATTTTATCCTTTATCGTGTAGATAGACTGATTTTGCTACTTATTAGTAGTGTATCTTCATCCAAGTTTCTTACTTTTTCTGTATCATAGTTTCCTTGTCAATGAAATGGGATTAATAGTCTTAATCTCATACATTATTAAGAAGATTAAATAAATAGGGATAAAATATCTATAACAGTGCCTGCTACATAATGCTTATTTAATAGCTAATAGACTTAGATGCTTGTTTAACATCATTTTTTGAATAGCCCATACTTTACCTGTTGAGTGCCTCATGTCCACATATGTGGATTTGTTTCTAGGCTTTCTATTCTGTTTCTTGGACGTATTTATTTTTCTTTGCACCAATACCCAAATTTCAATTGCCATAATTTGATAGAAATTCTTGATATCTAGTGAAGCGAATGCCCTCTACGTATTCAAAACTGGGCCCTTATATGCATGTTATGTCAAAGTTTTTAATTTCTATGGAAACCACTGCTGAAATTTTTATCAGAGTTGCATTGTGAGTTTACAAGTCATCTTTATGATATTGATTCTTCTGGCCAATAAACATGGTATATCACTTCATTGATTTAGGTTGTCCTTTATTATTTCAAAAACTCTTTATATTAACTAATCATAGCAGGAGGATATGGATTCTTTCAATCCTGGTGTTGTCTGCTTATTTATTCCTCACACTCCAGAAACCAAGGAGCTAGGAAACAAAATTGCCACAGTTAGAATTGCTGGCATAGCTCCTCTCCGATTAAAGTTTTTCCATAGTCTACCATCACTCATGAGATAAAATTTTCAAATTCTTTAATGTGATACAACATCCTCCATGACTTCCAAATTTATATATGTAGTCCAAGTAACTTTACTAAACGTCCATATTTGTATACCCACCTGACTGCTTGCCATTTCCCTTGGATGTCTAATAGATACTGAAAACTGAACTCATCATCACCTTGTATACACAGTCTCCCCACTGATTCTGAAAGCTTATTAAATGGCATGATCATTTACTCAGTAGTTCAAGCTTAAAAACTTTGAGGCATTCTTGACTCTTGCTCTTGCATTCCAGATTAATTCATCAGCTAGGTAGCACTTCAAAATATATCCTGAATCTAAACTTTTCTGCCTAAACCCACATCTACCTTGCTAAACCAAAGCGATCAATAGTTCTTGCCTAGATTAATGAAAAAACTTTGGCACTTATTTCCCTTCTTCCAGTCCTTTTTGCCTTCTGATCAGTTTACATAATAGCCTAAGCACTCTTAAAATAAAAATCAGATCACGTTGCTCACATTCTCAGAACCCTCCCATGGTTTCCCATTATACTTCAGTGAAAAAACTCTGCTTATTTCCAGGTAAGTCTTCAAGTTCAGGCCTGTGCTCCCTCTCAGACTTCATTTCTGATCACTCTTCCTTGTACAATCTATGCTGGATGTCCTAGTCCTCTTGCTGTCTCCTAATCAGACAGATATATTCCTGCCTCAGGACTTTTGCATCCCCTGTTCTCTCTACCTAGCATGCTTTTGGAAAGAGTTATATTATTGGTGTGAAGCATCTAATAAGTAGGAGGTGAGAAAATGCATATTAGTAATTTTATGTTTAGTTTTCTGGTTTTAGATAATATTTTGCTAGCTTTTCAAAACAACTAGAAATATTTGTCATTCAAAAGTGTATCCATATATCAGTTATAGTTTCTGTACATAGGAGCTAGCTTGCTGTCTTAATTGTTTTATTGTGGAAATTTCTAATCATATATAAACATAGAAAGATTTGAGTATAATGAACTTCATTTAACTATCAATGTCATTAAATATTCAGTCAGTGCTGATATTTCCCAAGCTATCTCTTTTTTTTGAAATAGTGTATTTGTTTAAATTAAGGATAAATGATAGTCATATATTGCAATTGGTTAATATGTCTCACTGATCTCCTTTAATCTCTCTCATTTTTTCTTGAATTTAATCGTTGAAGAATTGGGTCATTTTTTCCTCTACAATTTTCATTTAACATATTCCTTTTAACTGTGTGTTTCCCGTAAATTGTTAATTAGGGATGGAAGCTAAAACAGATTCAGGTTCTATTTTTTGTCTAGACTATTTTGTAGATGGTATGGTGTGCTTCTAGTGGGAGCACAAAAGACTTATTTTCTTTTTTATGTTACCACACATTTATCATCATTACCTAAATCCATTATTCTATTAAAGATTACAAAACGATCATTTTCTAATTCCATAAATCTTTTATGAAAATGCTTTTCCCTTAGCAGCTCCGTGGTTACTCTGAGGTAGAGTTTTATAGTAAAAGCAGACAAATGCTTGACTTTTCTCTTTAGTTTAGCAATTTTTAATAAAATATATTAGTTACATAGTATTTTAGAAGGGTTGTTAATACTTATTTTTTAATTTATCTACAATGTCTAATAATTGAATGAATTAATATCAGATCATTGACTGGGAAAGGACAATCTAATTTTAACAATAAAAGTAAAAATTTTAAAGGAAAGATAATTAGATTTGAATATATAGAAATATAGTATTTATGTTGTCAAATATTTTAATAAATATAAATTTTTAAGAATAAACTGGAAAATTTGTTTGCAACACATAAAGCAAACGACAAGCAAATAGGTCCTGGGCTAATTTTAATTAGTCTCTTTTAATTCATCCCATCTATATTTATGTGTCAATCAGATTAAATATTTGAAAACTTTTATAAAGAAAAATAAATGTCTATGAGGGCATGCTTATTTAATAAAAAGTGAAAAACACAGAAATAGAAAAGCACCCAATCCTATTTTCTTCATCCTAAGAGCAAAGTAACATATTTTTATTGTTCAATTATTCTCTTCTTTGGGATTCATATTGCCTATGATTGCCTAACACTATGATAGTGTTAATCAGTTGTCCTGGACTGTGTCTTAGCTTCCTGTCTTTCAAATTTTTATCTACTGAGTAGAATGTGATTGGTTCTTGGGGCATCATCCAAACATAATGGATATAGAGCAACTCTAGAATAAAGAGGGCATATTTAGGCCTAAGATATTTTATAACATGATCCTTTACCTTCCTTACCTCCCTAGCACTTTCTTACTAGAGTATGATTAGGACTTCTCTGGTTCTTTATGCACTATAAATGTTTTGCGAAATGTGTATGTATGTGTGTGGGGAGTGTGAGTGTGTGTTTGTGTGTGCGTGTGTGTATGTATACATTGAAGGATGCAGGGGTGCCAATAGTAGGGTAACAGGGTCTAATTTTCTTCAATTTATTTTTTTCTTAAGAGTCATTTTAAAGCAGTGGAGTTGTCATTATAATTCCCTCAACTTTTAATAAATTTTTAGGGAGAGATATTCAATAAATCAGAATCTTCTAGCTGGTTGATGTTTACATGTACAGAGATATTGCTTTATGAAGTATTTTGGGTATAAACATGTCAGGTCACTGCCTGATGCCTACATATTTGTATTGCTCTTCCGTTTTCCAATTGAAGAAAAATCAGTAATATTCTATGTGAGAAATTTCCCATACAAAGTCTGACATTTGCTTTATTTTTGTATCGGAAATTTACAAGTTTTGATTGTCACAAACCTTTTGGTATTTGTTTAGGAGAGTTATATTATTACTATTTTTTATTAACATTGCTGTTTTCTGTTGTTTTATTGTCAAAAGAAGAAAAGGCTCTCCAGACCAAAAGTCTGCAAGAATTGAGAATGATTGATCATGTTTTCAGTTGGCCTGAGGAAGGACTGAATTCTCTTGGTTGGTAGAAAAATATCAGGAACACAAGTTAATGTACATTGTTCTTAGTTTAATCTAAGAATGCATTCATATGGTATAGTTATGTTAAATTCAGATAGTATCAAATGTATATGTTTTAAGACACTCACATGAGAAAAAGTTATTAAGAACTATAATCTTCAAAATGCATTGACATCATTGAGCTTTCTAGTTCCTACTTCTTTGTCATTTCAATTAAAAATTTTATGTTTGAGATCTAAACTTTAACAACATTATCTGTAATAACTCCACCCCACTCCTCATATGTACTTTCCTATCATTGTTTTCTGGGAGCATCAGTCTCAGAATGGATGCAGAAAAGAATATAAAAGTAATTATAGAGGAAGTGGGTGACCATTTCCCAAGTTGCTAAAAAGAAATGAAAGAGATGGCCAGTTTTATTGTTTATAGATTTTGTATTTATCTGCCCAGGAAAAACTGTAAGCAAGAAAATGCATTTCTAACAATTCTGTCTAGCAACTTTACTCTGTCTCTGGTAATATTATGATTGACTTGCAGTCTGATTTATCATATTTTGGTATAAATTCCTCCCAGATTATTGCCATAAATTGATTGTTAATCCTAGTTTTTGAAGTTGTGGGAATTTCTTTTGTTTTTGTTCAAGTTCCATTATTTTAGCCTGGGATGTTCAAGGATTCTATATAGGAATAATTCCTGTAAAGCTCATGTTTTACAACCAAACTAGTTCTTGTTACTTTCTGACAATATAGTTTTTTGAAAACAGACTTTCCTTTATACTGCCTCAACTTTATACTTTTTCTTATGTTTCCCCTAAGGGCCTAATTATGAATCCTTACTAGGCCTTATCTGAGCGTTCATAGCGTTTAAACTTTGGTGAGCTCTTTGTTAATGCTTTTCCCAACTGTCTGTAAAGAAGCTGTTTATACTCTCATTTGTGCCTTCCTACTTCACCTGTGTAAAATAAACCATATTTATGCTTTTTCCTTTTTCTAATAACATATACAAAATTTTGAGGTTGCACTGAAACTATTATATTTGGCTAATTTTTAAATGCTTTTGGATTTAATATATTATTTATTTTTGTTAATATTGTCTATCAAAAATTTGTAAAGATCAGGATAGAACTAGGGATATATTTTTGATAGATTTCTACCTGCTGGAAGCTAAGGCATGAATTTCAATGACAGAAAGTTTCAATAAGAATAAATGCAATTCTTATTCTTTTTTGCATCTTTATTTTTCTTTTGGTGATCAGTCTCATTGTGCTCTACACAAGGAAGATGATGCACAGAAACAGGACTAAAACATCTGAAAATCCCAATATTATTTGATGTTCTATATGTAAGGAATGTTGGAAATTGAAAAGGTTTAACATACAAGAGTTCTATGTTGTTGGTGTGCACATGATAGTTTCTTATTGGGAATGTACACAGGAAAGAGAAATAAATAATTCTATACAATAGGCCAGCTCTGCTGAGCATGGGCTCCATACTGAGTGAAGAGTAAGAATAGCAACAACTAGTCTAGAAAGATTCCACTGTCCCAAGCAGTTCTCACCCACAGAGCACCACTTTTGTCTACTACTTTCTCACAAAGACCTACACAACTTTGCACATCTTGCTCAGAAGTGCAATAACTTTATCATCCCATTGTACTGTTTCACATACTTGACCTGCTTGCCAAACTGCTTTAGGAATGAGAAATACTTTGTGCACATTCAACCTCCTATCACACCACTCAAGGGTGAGGGAGCCTTCTGAGTAAAGTCATGGTTAATGTGGTCTGTCTTAGAAATAATAGACAAATTGTCTACCCTCATCCCTGAACTTCTGGTATTGCACATAGCAAACTGAAGAAACAATGTAACCCCTTATTTTAAAATTTAATATCTTTTGCAGCCTGATGTCTAAGGCAGTTCCTCTATGAATCTGCTGACATTTTAAATTCTGCTTTGGCAACTTCTCTATTTCAAATAGCCGTTCCACTCTAAATTTTATATAAAGTTATCCCCTCTACGCACTATCGATATGAAAGTTCTTTCTTTCCTAAGGCATTCTAAGTCACTTCTGTAACCAGGTCCCTTAAGAGAAAAACCACTAAATCTTGCTGCTTACATAGCAGCCTCAAATCTTACCATAGTGCTTGTCAAAGACAGAGAATTATTTTCCGTGTAAGCTCCTGCAGGGTTCACAGGCTTACCAGACTGTGCTTTCTAGCTAATAGGAAAGAAAAGAAAACTGCAGAAGCCTCTAGAGAACCTTCTGGCAGAAAGTAGATAACACAAAATAAAATCACTCTTTTATTTTATTAAGGACCTTTGTGAAGGTTCATTTGAAACAATTTAGTCTGTCTAACATAATTAAGTCACTAAGCAGCATCAGATAGTAGCCAGTTACAGTTGTGGATTAATAATGTTTAATTCATCTATAATCACTCTAATACATGTCTAGGAAGCATACATAGTATTTTATAAAGTACAATATGATGTGTAAGCACAGTTGAATGATGAATCATAAAATAGATTAAATTGTAGTCATTTGAGCTGCTATTTGAAATTTATGGCTGCCAGCTGGCAACCAGAGGATTTCTTTTAATATAAATTAAATAAGCTCAATAAAGTTATCCAGATAGGAAATCTGCAGCTGGAATATGAGAATTATTTCTTTTTAGCCTTCATCAGAAATGAGTTTTTTTACAACTGTATTAACTCCCCTTAGAGGCAAAAAAAAAAAATAGAAAAATAAAAATATTTTTTAATAATAAAAAAATTAAAAAAAAAAGAAATGAGTTTTTTGAGATAGACACACTAAAGAATGTTTAGGCAGGGTCACTGTGGAAGCAATGCTGTGTCGAACAAGATCCACCCTGGTAAATTTCCACCCCATCAGTTCTTAATAATTGATATTTCTCAGCTGAATTGAATTGAGTTTGATCAATTGGAGTAGGAGAGACAGAAAGAGGTCAGATTTAGATAGAAGATTTTTGCTGCAGTATAGATAGAAATTGATTAGGGCTTGAAATGGGATTGTTAAAGGGATTAAAGAACATTATGGATGAATATATGGTATAAACCTTAATTGCAGCCTAATTTCTATGTTTGTTCTTGAAATTTAAGGATTTTTTTTCTCTAATATTTGAGTGATAAAGCATTGCTTGAGAAGAGAGGAATTTTACTTTTACGATGAAAGAGAAGGCAAATTAGGTCATTGCAACTTTTAATTAACTGGGTTCAAGGTTAAATCTCAAGGTAATTTTTAGCATCTGGCAATTTGTAATCTCTAAATTTCAGAAGCTATAGATGTAGAGCAGCTTCTGTATTTCTGAACTCTTAGTGATATACTCAGCAAGAGTGAAACTGTTAATAAATTTCATCTATTTGCCTAGTATCTGCATTATGGTTATTGGTTTAAAATTGTTTAAATGTGCTTTGTAAGCAATTGTTGTAAACCTAGTATAGATTTTACATAGTTTGTTCAGATGACCTAAATGTAAATTTTTTTGATTTATTTACCTATACTTTCTTTTGTCCCTGGAACACTGAGACATAAAATGTGATAATACAAGAGCCTGCTATTTTGCAGCATTTTGAAAGATTAGGAGATACAAAACAAAACAAAACACCTACAATTATTTCCTGGTTATAAGTAATAAAACTCTGAAGATACTGCAATAAATTTCTGCTTATGTTAAAATTGGAAAGATTCTAAGTCATCTAAGATAAAGATAACAAATGGAGGTTGACTATATAAAGAAGATATATTATTGCTTCAAGTTATATATTTCATTTGTTAGTCCAGCAAGTGTTAATGAGATGACTAAGTTCTAGGTACTTGGAATATGGTAATAAACTAACAGAAAAAGGCTCTGTCCTCATGTAAACAGATTTGCATTAAAACTGAATAAATGGAACTTTGCCAAACAGTGTCATAACTAATGAAGAAGGGAATGGAAAGTCAAAAATGCCAGTATAAATAATGGAACTGAAATTTACTTTGCGACTGTATGAACTTTGGGAGGCATATGGGTACATAATTTATATTTGTAGGGTTCAACCCATATTTGGAACATCATGCAGTAATCTATTTATAAGGATCCATGGGAGAAATATTCTCAGGACATTGGGGCATTTTGCTTCTTCTAA
The DNA here is from genome assembly GCA_008750895.1 of Mirza zaza. NCBI lineage: Eukaryota > Metazoa > Chordata > Mammalia > Primates > Cheirogaleidae > Mirza > Mirza zaza. The sequence continues at coordinate 122,477 of VSMD01004287.1, read as the reverse complement.
GAAAAGGCATTTCTTGGCTTATAACCACAATAAATTTCATTTCCCTTATTGCATTGGCTGCTGAGAATCTCACTAATAAAGACCAACTTTTAACAATCCAATAGGAAAATGAATTGTGTTTTTGATGCTATATTTACTTTGGTTTCATAGAATCTATTTTTAGAAAGAAATATGTCATTAAATCAACAAACATAAATAGCTATTACAATCATGGTTCTGTTTATAAATCTAACTGAAGCTTTTCAAAGCATTGGTAGCAAATCAGTCTTCTAAGTAGGTAACAGGATCTAAGCATACCTCTATAGAGCAGTTTTCTTGTTTTTTTTTTTCTTTTTTTAAGATCCACTTTATTAAGATCAGCCTCCAGGTGTCGGAAGAATATGTGTTCCTATCATTGCATAAAATCCACTTAAAGCACAACTTTGTCAATGTAGACAGAAGACAATAAAAAAAGCCATGAGAAGGTTTTGAAGATCATCTTGAGGAAGATTTTAAATTGAAGCAAATAGAAACATTGGAAAGAAGAAGCATAAAATCAGCCAGTCATCATCCCAAACACCATGAACCTCTGCAGATATCAGGTAGTGCCACAAACCAAGACGCTTCTTTTATGCAATGTGGTTATGGATATATTTGGATGTAGATAAAAATGGAGACTGGTAATATAAAGAAGTAGTATGATATCTCTGGGATACATTTGCCATTTGCTTATATAATAAATAGTATCACAAATAGTTATGACTGGCAATAACAGTTTACTTGGAATTAAAATATGATGGTAGAATTTAAAAATATATTGGGTTTCATTTATGTGCTTAAGAGTTGTAGTGGTATTAATAGTAATTAGAGTTAAAAAGAATCTTTCCCTTTGGATGTTATAATCTACTCCAAGATCACCAAGAACAGAAAGAATTAAATAGAATTTAAAAAAAAATTGTATATTCATTATTCACTATGCCTGAGTTTAAAAAAATGAAGAAAATACTTTCCTACATAATTTGATTCCACTCCTTTTTTTTTATTATCATCATTATTATTATTTTTGGAATTCAGTGGTCAAAAAATGGTCACTGCAGTTATCAATGGCTATATCACCATTGGGCTGAAATCTCTACTTCCTTAGGTTTAGTACATGCCTTGTACACAGGAAATCTGTTCAGTAGGTGATTGTTTTAGTTATGATTCTTCTAAGGTGGGAAATGACAGAGACAGCAACTAGTGGCTAACGTGGTGATTGTACCACCACCTCCCTCTTTTGCCATCAGCCAGATTGGAAAACAGAGGCCAGAAAGCTATTCTGTATGCTCTGGCAATTTGCCAGCATCGTATATCAGCAACCTCTTGGCTGGCTTTGAGCTATGTTTACTGCCAGCTCACATAAGATTTAGAATGAATGTAATCTTTAGCTTTTGTAAAGAGTATCAAATGATAAATAGAGTAATCAGATCTTTGCCTGAATTGCTTACTGCAGTGAAACATGGATTAAATGTGTAGTAAAAATATCAGTTAATCTGTCCAAGAAGCTTGATATATTCATTTGCTTTCTTTGATCCAGCTTAGTCATTTCATTGGAAAAGAAGGGAAAAGAGAAATGATGTCCTAATTATTTATGTGTTTATAAGTTATTTTTTTCTTTTTTGCTTAGACTGCTGTTAAGTTGGGTCATTCCATATACTCTGTGCCACAACAATTTAATATTTCATTAAAAAGCCTTAACGATGGCTCCAGTGAATTTAATTTCTACTATCCAAGCTCCACTATGATGGCAATTCAAGCAAATGTTGATCTCTGTCTCAGTGATGCGTACAAAACAAAGGCAAACAAAGGGAAAATTAGAATTCTGCTCAAATTCCCTCAACTTGAGGTAAAGTTAGAGAGTTGGATGCTGAGTGGTACCTTATTATTTAGTTGAATGAGGAAAGAGTGTCTCATTTATACTCAATAAATGTAGTGGATGTGTCACATTCGTACAATATCTCTTAATACTAGATTAAACAATTGCTGTAATGTTGGCTCTTTTGGAAGAGTTTCTAAAGGCAACACATCTCTGCTTTTGCTTTTAATTTCAAAATGAAGTCAAAATGTACTTCATGAAAATATCTTGTTGCCTTTGACACATTTGATTGCTTATCTAATGAAGTAATAAATATTAAATGCCTACTGTGTGTTTTTAAGCTACTGTGGCCTCTATTTTAAAGGTGAGGAAGAGTCTTTTTATTAAGGATGTGTTTTTCTTTCAATTTGAAGAGAAAAAAATAAAATAAAAATACTGATAAAAAGCTTAAATAATGAGGGTCTAGTGATTGGTTTTCATAAGAAGTTAGGGTTGTATGTAAAAGGGAATTGTTTTCAGCTAATACAATCAGGAACTTTATACAGTAGTGAAATTTAAGTTTAAAACAATTAAAGCATATAATATTCATTGTTTGAAAGTTGAGAGAACATAGAGCGGATATTTTATTTAATGGAACAGTAGAAGTGCAAAAAGAATGTTAGAGGCATATGATAGAGATCACTTGAATTTTAACTTCTAGGAATTAATTTTATTATATTAATTATACAATGTGACATTATAAAAATAATGTAGAATTTCAAAAGAAATAAGAATTAAAAAACTTTTCCCCATATCTTCCTCCCAAGCAAACCATCTATTTTCATTTTTCCATCTTCTGTCCCACTAAAGATTTTGAACAGTGAAATGACATGATGGAAAGTCTGTTGTAGGACTTTTAGGAAGATTAATCTATCAATAATAAGAAAGATGGAGAGTGAAGAGAACTGTCTGAAAGCTAGAGACCAATTATAATTCTATTGAAGTAATTCAGGTGAGAAGTGATAAGGGCTTGAACAGAAATGGAAAGAATTGGGAAGTTGTAAGAGGCATTGAAATGGAAAGAATCACTGATTGGATATGGGACATTAGAGAAAGGTAATCGTTAGAGATGAATGGAGCCTGAATTAACAGCAACAGTTCCAGAGATAGAAAGCAGAAGTAGGATGATTAGAATTGGTATCTAGCTATAAAAAAATGATTTGTATATATTTTATGATATTTTATCATATTTATTATATTAAAAATATAGTTATACAAAAAATGAATATGTTTAAAGATGGAAAATTGGGATATATGCTATGTGAATATTCCTAATCTTGAGACTTTTCTCAAATTTCATATAAAAAGAGAAATGAATTGGAATTATAAGTGTGAATTGTCTTTAGTGTTTTAGAGGAGATTATTAATAACTTTTTTGAGAAGAAGAAAAGTATTCAGTGAGGAAAGAGTGGCTAGGGAAATAAATGTAGAACAGATGTCATATTTCTTAAAATTAGGAAAACAAGGAAAAGATAAAGAAAAACTTTAAAAAACATATACATATATATATTTAGAGAGAGAGAATGTAGTGGTGTAAGAAGGACAAGGAGAATGAGACCTGAGAAAAGGGCATCATATTTCATAATTAAGAGGTCATTAATGACACTTGAGAAATCGATGAACAATTAGTATTGGTTAGATCATTGACAAGAATGTTTTCATTTTAGATATTTTTTAGTAAAAGGAGGGAAGGAAATAGAATGGCAGCTAGTAGATGGTGAAGTTAAGCAAGATTTGCTTCCCTCCTTCCCCTCTACGCTCCCAAAAAGATTTTATTTACTTATTTTATTTTTAATGTAATTAATTAATTTTCTTTTTTGAGACAGAGTCTCACTCTGTCATCTTGGCTAGAGTGCCGTTGCGTCAGCCTAGCTCTCAGCAACCTCAAACTCCTGGGCTCAAGCAATCCTGCTGCCTCAGCCTCCCAAGCACTGGGACTACACGCCCTGTAACCTTGCCTGGCTAATTTTTGTATTTTTAGTAGAGACGGATTCTCATTGTTGCTTAGGCTGGTCTCAAGCTCCTGACCTCAAAGCGATCCTCTCACCTTCACCTCCCAGAGTGCTAGGATTACAGAAGTAAGCCACTGTGCCCGGCCCCAAGAAGATTATAAATGAAGATTTATTCACTTTTGGAAACTTAGTAAAGGGAGCAACAGTACATTGAACTCAAAGAAAACAGATATGTGAATATTGTAAAGCTTTATAGGGACATATATGAAAGGAGTGGGTGGAGAGTGAAAAAAGAGAGGCCAACTAGGAAATTATTTCAGTAGTTCTTTCAAGAGATGTTGGTGACATGAACTAGGGTAATAGTTGTGGAGTTGGTGATTATTGGTTGGATCCAGTCTATATTTTGAAGGTAGAACTGACCTCATTTGCTTAACAAATAAGGTATGAGATATGAGAGCAAGAGAGAAATAAAAAAATAATGTTATTTTATTGGCTTATACAACTAGAAGAATGGTGGTACCATTTTCTGAGATGAGTAAGACTGGGGAAAATGTAGGACTTTTTTTTTTTTGGAAAGGGTAAATCAAGAATTCCTTTTATATATGTTAAGGCTATTAGACATCCAAGTGGTAATGTTGTCTAGAAAGTTAGGCATGTAAATCTGAAACTAAAGGTCAAGTTTGGGACATGTAAATTTGATATTCATCAGTATTTTAATCATATGGTCTATAAAATTGTGAGACTGAATGAGATTACCTAGGGAGCCATGCTAGAGAGAGAAAAAAAGAGTACCGAGAACTGAGGATTGAGCCACTCCAAAGTCTAAAGATCTGGAAAGAGAAAGACAAATACCTCATGTTCTTATTTATAAGTGGGAGCTAAATAATGTGTACATATAGAAGCAGAGCATGGAATGATGACAATAGACCCTTGGAGGGGTACGGTGGTGAGAGGGGAGTAGATGATGAGAGATTGCTTTATGAGTACAGTGTGTGCTACTTTAGTGATGTATGCACTGAAGGTCTTGACTTCACAGTGTAATATATCAAGGTAGCCAAATTGCATTTGCATCATTGAATAGATACAAATAAAAAAATGAAAAACAAATCTGGAAATAAGGAGGAATCAGCTATGAAGAATGAGAATAGTCAATGAGGCATGAGGGTTCTGGAAAAAGTGATGTCTGCAAAAACAAAAGAAATGATGTTTCAAGGATGGCATGGACAGCTGTGTCAAAGCCTGATGGGATGTAGAGTAAGATGTGTACACAGGACTAGAGCAGGGGAGATTTGCACTTCTGGTAGTATTTAAAATAAACAAAGAGATCAGGATTGGTCTTGCTGATCTTTTAGGAGAGGTGGCTAATCAAGTCTTATTATATCTTTTTCTTGAAATTGATCTTTTAGGCAGTTGTCAGAAGTGAGGCTGAAGGTATTTTAGTATGGAGGGTAGTCTTATAAGGAGTGCATCCTTATGTTATTTTGAGGGTAGAGGCTTTGATGACATAGGGGTGCCTATTAGAATAGGCAGCTTGGGAAGTCCTACCCTTAAATACAGGTCTCTGAGGGGCTTGGATCTGCTTTAAAGAGAGCATTAGGTGGTATTGCTGTTAGGTAATAGGCACACCGACAAGAGCACATGGAATTTTGGGGCCTGCCATAAACCTTGCTCAGTGGTTAACAGGACCACCATAGTGGTATTGGGCTTACCAAGAGTGCTTGGAGATCAGGAGGTGACTTAAATAAAGGAAATCATTTTCTTTATGTCACTTTTAGTAGAATTACATGACACAAAGTGTAGTATTTTAGATCCGTGCAGAATAAAGATATTATAGCAACAACAAGAGACCTGTAGAGTTCCTATAAAACTCAATAACATTCTTTTTTTGGTATCTCTTAAACTTAAGTAGTTTTTACAAGACAAGATGATGGTTTTCTTTGAGGATTAAGAAATTGGTATATATTTATCATCTTTTTCACATCCTTTCTGTCCATGATCATATAAATCTTTTTATTTTAAATGATATAACCTTCAGAGTAAGAGAGTTAACAAAATAGTTAGAAATAACCATCATATAAACTAAAAGGTATTTAGATTTGCCTTTTTAATAGTTCTCTGTTTTATCCCTAACATACATTTATAGAGGAAAGGGGGAAGTTCTTTTAAAAAATAAACAATTTAATTATTTTCATCCAATCCATTATACCTTATGTTTTCACCTTTTCTTTTTTTTTTTTTTTTTGAGACAAAGTCTCACTTTGTTGCCCAGCAGGCTAGAGTGAGTGCCATGGCGTCAGCCTAGTTCACAACAACCTCAAACTCCTGGGCTCAAGCGATCCTACTGCCTCAGCCTCCTGAGTAGCTGGTACTACAGACATGTGCCACCATGCCCAGCTAATTTTTTCTATATATATTAGTCGGCCAATTAATTTGTTTCTATTTACAGTAGAGACAGGGTCTCACTCTTGCTCAGGCTGGTTTCGAACTCCTGACCTTGAGCAATCCTCCCCCCTCAGCCTCCCAGAGTGCTAGGATTACAGGCGTGAGCCACCACGCCCGGCCTGTTTTCACCTTTTCTTGGTTCTTCAGTAAGTGACATAACCCTAGTCTAAGAAAACTTTTATCTGCACAAATATTATTTCTTGAGTCCTATAATTTAGTTTTGTCCTTCAGTTTTTACTATTTGTCTTGCAAAATACAAACACATGCAAACATAATAGATTCTACCTTAATTACCTTAAAAACTATCTATTATTGTATACTTTTATTATGATCATGATTGCTATTATTATTTTGTTGCAAAGCAGGAAAAACAAAGTGAATAGAATAATAGATATTTTTGCTTGAGTATGAACAAATAATGGTGCTATTTAAAAATGAGTTTCTTTGGTTACTTGCTATTTTATATTGTTCTAGAACTACTTACAAAGAAATTCATTGACATTTTCTGATACTATTTTTGTGGCTCATTTGCCATTACCACTACTGCTATATTTCATATATCATCACTAACTTGGACTATTTATTGATTATACAATATACTTACCTTTCTTACACATTTGTGTTCATGTCATTGCATTTCTTAGAAATTCCTCCCTCTGATCTACCTTTGGACGTCCTATTTACTCTTCAGGTTCTACCTCAAATGTATCCTTCTTTGTAAAGTTTTGCTGATGAAAATAACCAACTTGCATCACCAATTTATACTTTTTTATACAGGGCCTCTGAGAATTATTCCATGTGGGCTTGATGTTTATGTAAATGACTTATCTCCTGTATTTTATGAGAGATGTCATATTTTCATACAAATTAATTCATTTAATTTTCAGAAGAAAATGAAGGAGTTATTATTATGATAATCCTCATTTTACAGATGAGGAAGTTGGGGTGCAGAGAATTTAAGTATTCATGCAGAGTCATGCAGTTGGTGGGGGAGCCATTTTCCATACCCAGATAGTTTGACTACAGAGCCCTTGCTCTCAAACACTGCTTTGTGCTGTCATAGTACTTACCTGCCCAGCTGCCGCTTCAGGAGCCTTGCTTATAGTGGCAACAGGACTTGATAAAAAGTGTGCTTAAAAAATTGTTTTTAAAAACAAAATAAAAATATCATTGCTGCTGTACTGTTTAGTTTCCTTTTGGATTTATGTCCATGGCTTCTGCCCTAAACACTATGACTCATCACAACTCAATTTTTAGACTTACAGTAAAAATATTAAAAACAATTGTTTTTGTATGGTATGACTTTAGTATGATTCACTTTTTTGGTTGGCATAAATATACAGTAGTATTGTGACTATAGAATATCACTGGCATTTGGAAATTGTCACTCTTATTTAGTGCCTAAAAACATTGAGAAGACTTTAAAATTGTAACTTTCCTAGAACATCCAAATTGGGAATAAATTTACCATCATTTGTATGTATTTTCTGATTTTAATAGCATCTAATATAGTGCATCAGGCATGGTAGTTTTCAAAACATGTTTGATTAAGCTTAAAAGTTAACTCTTGTATCACAATATTAATAACCTTAATATTTTTATATATGTTTTTCTGTACCTAAAAGCATGATATCTTGGATACACTCAAATATAACTGTTGAAGACACTATAGAAATGCTTCCTCCATATAAAGAGGCCTTGAAGACCTATTAGCTAAATATAAGTCTCAGGTTTAAAACTAAATACAATATATTTCAACTCAACATGGAGTGAATAAAATTGAAAAATTTTTATGCTTACTCTAACACTAGGTTTTTTGGTTTAATTTTTATACTGCAATTACTTTTATTGCATTTTATTTTTGCTATTAAAACAGTTTATTTACACAGTCATTCAACAATTATTTTTTAAAATGTTCTCAGTATTGTACTAAGTACTGAGGTTACAACAGCAAACAAGACAAACAGGTCCTTGATCTAATATGGGAAAAAAATTAAAAGTCTAAAACAATTTAAAATGGTGATATTTTCTAGAAAGGCATAGGTGGGAAATAGTAGAGGATGGAAGAGGGGGTAGTCAGGAAAGCTCTTCTGAGAATGTAACATTAAAGATGAAGAATGAGATACTTGCTCTGCAGAGGTCATGGAAGGAAGAAGGAAAAGAGAGAAACATTTCAGAGACAGAAAATTGTAGATGCAGGAAAGGGATGGGATATTTCTTTCAGCTTTTATTATTAGCATATGTTTTATAATTTATTCATATTGTCATAGTGTATTTTGTGATCAAACTACAATAAAATTAAGGAAATGGCCGCATGACCACATATTATGTTATAAATGACATATATAATAATTGTTTTTTAAATGATTCAAAATAACTTAGCATTCTGTTTCTTAAGTTGCACCTGAGAACTGAAATCTTCAATTCCATATTTCTGTTTTAAATGTACAGATTTTGCCAAAAGGTTAAAAAAAAACAAAAATACTTAATTGACACATTTTTCAGCATGTGCAAGAACTTTTATTTTAGCTAAAATTTCATCATGATTTTTCACATGAAAATATCTAACAATACAGGAACTGCAGGATTGTAGTTTTCCCCACTCAAGGTTTGTACATAGATAACATCATATATCCTAAAAAACATGAATGGTGTTTTAAAAATATTTTATGCCTTCTATATAAATCAAGATGAAATTATATTAAACCATTGACTTCTTGCATCTTGTCCTAGCATCGGCCTTTGAAAGGGAATTAAAATAGAGGCAGGCTGGGCATGGTGGCTCACACCTGTAATCCTAGCACTGTGGGAGGCCAAGTTGGGCAACTCACTTGAAGTCAGGAGTTTGAGACCAGCTTGAGCAAGAGCGAGACCCCGTCTCTACTGAAAATAGAAACAATTAGCTGGGCATAGTGATGGGGCTTGTAGTCCCAGTTACTGGGGAGGTTGAGGTGGGAGGATTGCCTGAGCCCAGGAGTAAGAGGTTTCAGTGAGCTATGATCATGCTACTGCACTCTAGCTGGTGTTATAACTGAAAAATAAATAAATAAAATAATAGATGCATTCACTAATAAGAATAAACTTCTTTCCTGAAGTTGTGGAAAAATAAGAGGTCTGACAAGCCTGACAGAGTCATACTTCCCATCTTTGGAGTAAAAATGCATCCATGCATTCCAGGTTGAAAAATATCAGAAATGTCAGAAGTAGAGAGCCTGCTTCAGAGAACCTCGCTAGACTCACCGAAGTCAATTCATTTACTTTATAGTGTGTTCTCAGTCTGTCTCCTTTACTTAGTACTTTGGGTCTCTGGATGGTCATACTAATTTTAAAGTGTTAAATTTGTCACCTTTCAATTGGATTTAGACGAAAGTGTTTCCTGTGGGGAAGACTTTTACTGAGCTGCGTTTGAACACCAAAGCTTGAAAAGAAAAATAGTTGTGCCTTTGATTTATTTATGCTCAATATTTGTTTCCTCTCCTTGCCCAAGTTAAGGAAAACACATATAAGTGAGAATAATACCTTAAAATGTCTTTAAATGCTTTGGTGGCCTGCAGGATTATCTTCTTCTGTTTTGATAAAAATATTTGTTAAATCCTGTCATTCTTCCATCATTTAGTTCACCTTCCAGAAGTCTTCTCCGTTCTTCCAGCTGGAAGTAATATTTATTTTCTTTGTATTTCTGTGGTATACATTGTCTATAGGGTGATTTCACAAATGTAATTTTTTTATATTGCATCTTCCTTCCTTGAAAGGAATGCTCCTCCCAACTTGATTATAATCTGGAGATTAGAGCAAACATTGCACTTACATTGATATCTCCTCAGAACCTGCCACAGGCTTTCCACATAGTGAACACTCAATAACTATGTCTTGCACTGTTTTGTTTTGTTTTTTTCTGTGCTTGACTAACAAAATAAACTTTTTATGGATCTGTAATTCTGTTCATAACCAAAAATGGCTGAACATAAGACATAACAATGAAGAGCAGCTAAGTATGACTTGAAAGAAGTAAAGAGAGTCAAAAATAATTCAAAATGAATCCACTGAAACATGATGCTTTCAGTACATGCCTTTGAGCAGGAAAACTTTAGGGTTAAATTAAATATAACTAAATTTTTCTTTCTCTGGGTCCAATCACTTACAAAAGACATGCGAGTCACTGCAAAAACTAAGACATACACTTTATAAGGCCAAGTTGCTTATGTATGTTTTGAGTACCTATAATATAGTAGTGGTGCAACTATTGAAGATAGTTTTTAATATTGCAAGTACTGACTTAAGTTTTGTGTAGCACATATAATATGACATTTCCAAAAATTAAGCTGTAAAGAAAAATGTCTTGTTACTACATAAACAATTAGCTGACAGAATGAAATAAGTCACTCAACCATGCTGCACTAATTTATAGCCATTATCTGTGGAGAAATAGAGTTAGAACTGACATTAAATGTACCATATGAATCCTTTATTATAAATTTCATGTTCTGTTCAAATTCTTTAATCACTACCATATGGTTTTTTATTATGTTTGTTGCTATTTGTTATGCCTGAAAAGTTAAAAACTTTATTATATATGTATTTCCTGCTGTGAATGTCTGAAAACCTTGATGCTCTTAACACCATCATTGATCAGATATCAATTATTTTTACTCTCAGGCCACAGAACATATTAAACTGATTCTGGATTTATCTGGTACATGCTAAAGGGCCTGACCTCAATTTTTCTGTTAAAGGCCTTTTAGCTTCAGTTTTAAGAGCAGTTTTGTTTCTTGCAATATCATGGTGCTCTTGCCTAGGAATCCCAGTTTGTCATTTATTTAGCTGGAAACCAAGAATAAAACAGTGTTTTGGAAAATTTGTAGGGATTTTGTTGGTGCTGTTCTTGATTTAATCAGTGTCAATAAAAAATGATTTAGGAACATTTTATTTAGAAAATGAGTTGATACACTGGTGGTCAGAAATTAAATTTAAAAGCATTAGACAATTTTTTTAAATTTTAATTTCACAATATTAAGGGAGTACAAAAGATTTTGTTAAATGGATACCTTATATAATGCTTAAGTCAGGGCTTTTAATGTGTACATCACCAGAATAGTGTTCATTATACCCAATAGACAAATTTTTACCCCTCATTTCCTCCTAGCTTCCCCCTTGCTTCCCATCCTATATTCTACTACATGTGATTTTAATATGCCTATGTGTTACGGAGTAAGCATTGTCTCAAGAATGATCGCTGAATTAGCAAGATAATTTGCTAAATTTTTTCTATTTTTATATTTGCTATGACTATTGAGTCTTTAATACACACCTGAAGATATAGTTGCTATTTTAAGCACAGAAAGTCTAAAATAATATACAAATATTTAAAATTTAAGCATTATGAGTTAAAGAACATAAAGTTAACTATATAACTAAACTAATAATATTTTAATATTTTCTGAAACAAATTTTGTGAATCTGAGTCTCAATATTTTGCTAAGCAGTAACTTTCTATTAAGTAGTACATTTTTAAAATACATGATGAGAGCATTATACAAAAATAATAAACTTCTATAACAAACACATAAAACTTCTATAAAAACACTTGTTTTTTCATGTTGTATGAAAATTAAGGATGTTGAAAGGCATTTTGGCAAAGTTTAAACTCTGAAGTCAGGCAAAACTGATTTTGAAACTGAGTTTTACATGAATTTACTACCTATTGAAGAACATTTCTTTCCTCATCTTATTTAGAATTAAATGAGACTATGGTTGTATATGAAAATTTGCTGGTACGAAATATGTAATAAAGGGGAAAAAGCTATCAACAGTTTCATGAGATAGATTTATACTAATGGGTGTGTACCTCAACTCTTATCTATCTTTCTGAATTAGCTGTTTGGGAGACAAAAAATAATCTGATATACCAAGAAAATAGTTAAAGTCTTCTTATTTTTAAATGATAAACCAGGAATTGCCTCATGCTATTTTGAAGTTAATAAATTTGATTCCTTTGAGCTATTTCTTATCTTGTGTATTTCAGTTACTTTTAAGGTAGTCCTTCTCAAACTTCGCTGTGGATATGAATTACTTGAGGATCTTTTAAAAATCCAGATTCTGGGTCACAGGTATGGAGAAGAGCCTGAGATTCTGCATTTTAAAAAGTCACTGGTAATATCAGTACTGGTAGTATCAGTATCAATATCACTGATAGTATAAGTTTGCTATGGTTTGAATATTTGTCTCCTACAAAACTCATTTGAAACTTAATCCCCACTGTGGCAGTATTGAGAGGTGAGGTATTTAAAAGGTGATTGGATCATGAGGGCTTTGCCATCATGAATGGGTTAATATTTTCATTGATTAATGGGTTAATGGATTAATGAGTTATCATGGAAGACTAGTAGCTTTATAATGAAAGGAATAGAGACTTGAACTAACATGTTCAACTTCCTCACCATATGATGCTCTGCACTGCTTCAGGACTCTGTAGAGAGTCCTCACCAGCAAGAAGGCCCTCATCAGATGCAGCTCCTTCACTGTGGACCTCTCAGCCTCCATACTGTAAGAAATAAATTTATTTTCTTTATAAATTACCAAGTTTCAGGTATTCTGTTATAATCAACAAAACACATACAAAGACACTGTTGAACCATGGAGGCAGGGAACAGTACGTGAGCAGCATGGTGGCATGTCACAGATGGTGTATAATATATCCTCCTGTACCCTCCCATCATATGCTCCCCCAGCACACTAAATCTACACTTTTAGTATTATTTTTTTTTGGTGTTATAATATTTTACATCTTATATGTCCTTCAGTGTTTAACATTTTTTTATTTCAGCATATTATGGGGGTACAAATGTTTATGTTATGTATATTGCCTTTGCCCCACCTGAGTCAGAGCTTCAAGCATGTCCATCCCCAAGATGGTGCACATCCCCTCTTCCTCCCTCCCATCTGCCTGAGACCCGATGAATGTTACTACTATATGTGCATAATGTTACTACTATATGCATTTAAGTGTTGATCAGTTAATACCAATTTGATGGTGAGTACATGTGGTGCTTGTTTTTCCATTCTTGTGATACTTAATAGAATAGGTTCCAGCTTTATCCAGGATAATACAAAAGGTGCTAGATGACCATTGTTTTTTGTGGCTGAGTAGCTCCATGGTGTACATATATCGCATTTTATTAATTAACTAAGTCTTTTTTAAGATTTATGAAAGCATGTCTTCTCTTATTCACTGCTCAGTTTCCAGAGCACGCAGTGCCAGAAACTTGGCAATAGATTCTGATTTGCTGAGTGTCTATGAAATCCACATCAATAGGGAATTCCATGGCTGAAAAAATAATAGGAAGCCAGGGATTGAAAGCCTCTACGTGTATGCAATTAAGAGTATAGCTGCTATAAAGATTCATACACAGGTATTTGAGTGGACTTAAGTTTTCAGCTCATTTGGGTAAATACCTAGGAGTACAAGTGGTGAATTGCATGGTAAAATTATGTTGAGCTTTGTAAGAAACTGTCTGTCTTCCAAAGTGGCTGTACCATTTTCCATTCCCACCATCAGTAAATGAAAACCTCTGTTGCTATATATCCTCACTTCCAGACAATCTGATTCTATAGCATGTGTCCTTAGTCAATGTGCTTTACAGAATAGAGAAAAATACTTGTTGGCAAATTTGTCTAAAATGCTACTGGCTAAAAAACTTGCTTTGATTATATCAATTTGCAAGTAAGGTTTGAATTTTTGAAAAAAACTGTATTTTAATATAAAAATTAAAAATCAATAAAGATAAATAATTATACGTTTGACAGAGTGTCAAAATTAATAAAATTTCTTAAGTGAATAGGAAACCAGAACTGGATTAAAAAAGCTAAAGGAGAATATATTAAGAGTAAAGTATAATTGGAGATTATATTTATTAGCAGAGATACACTGGAAAAAGCCACCACATAAATGTTGTATTAGTACTGATTACTTGCACAACATAAAGTGTCTGATATAGAATGATGTAGCACTTAGGACTGTGACAGTAGAAATGTCTCTTTCAGATAAATTATCACTCCAGGGACAAACATTTTCTATAGCAAAAATAAACTTCGGGTCTCAAAGAATACTCTTAATTTGATTTAGAAATTTGACAGAGAAATAACTAAAGATCTGGTTTGTCATTGTAGCATTCACATACATTTTAGAATAAACATAAAAGTTTTAAAACTTAAAAACCAAACCTTAGCACAATTTTTAATTGTTTTACATGTTTTCATATTGGAGAAAAAGAAATGTTTTAGGAGAAATTTACACAAGACTCTGGAAGTAAGTTTGAAGATGCTTGTGTCAGCCTTCATTACGCTTGAGGAGTATGTCCTTCAATGAAAAATTATATAGCATTAGAGTTTAAGAAAATATAATAGAATTTAAAACTCTGTAAAAATAAATACTCTGCTGTCTTAAAGACATATTTATAAGCATGTAGATATATTTGTAAAGTTTGTATTTTAGAGTTTAAAATTCTTGTACAATTTTAATATTGTGTATACAGAGATTTTGACAAATATATGTGTGTAAATTTTGAAAATTGTGTAATTTAAAAATGCAAGTTAAAATGTGAAAATATATTTTATGAGACCACTACCAGATAGTGCCAGGAGTGTAAAATTTAACTTAATTAATTGTAATAGTAATTTAAAAAATAATGATAAATTGCATTTGACTTTTAAGGAATGTAAATGACTAATTAAGGTTCTTTTTGTTTTTAATTTAACAGCTTTATTGAGGAATAATTGATATGAATGTACTGCCCATATTTAAAGTGTACAATTTAATAAGCTTGATATATATACACACCAATGAAACCATAATCATAATCAAGATAGTGATTATCTCAAAAGATTTCTTGTGTCATTCTGTATCCCAGCTGCCTACCCTCTGTGTCCCCATGAAACTACTGATCTGATTTGTCATAATAGATAAGTTTGCATTTTTCTGAAATTTAATATAAATAGAATCATACAGTTTGTATAGATTTTGTCTGACTTCTTTCACTCAGCAAAATTATTTTGAGATTCTTCTGTTGTGTGTATTAATAGTTCATTCCTTCTTAAATGGAGTAGAATTCCATCTCATGAAGAAGAAGGTTACATTTTGAAGTTGAGGCTTTCCAGGTGTCCATCTCTACAGGATGTATAGAAGAATAAAATTGTTAAGTGGTTCTTGTGTGTTGTTATATAGGGGATGGAACTTGGTGATAAATGTAAAATTTTGCCTTCCTAGTACTCACAAGCTAACATTTTTAAATTGATTCATAATAACTGTACATATTTATAGAGTACATGTGAAATTTTGTTACAGGCATAGAATGTGTAATGAGCATGCTAGGATATTTAAGATATCCATCACTGCAAGTATTTATCCTTTATATGTGGTGGGAAGATTTCAAGTCTTTTCTATCTATTTTGGAATATACAATACATTGTTGTTAACTATATTTACCCTACTCTGCTACCAATCATTACAACTTATTTCTTATATCTAACTGTATATGTGTACCCATTAATCAATCTCTCTTTATCCCTCACTCTCACCCACACACCTTTTCCAGTCTCTAGTATCTATCATTCCACTCTCTACCTCCTTTAGATCAAGTTTTTTAGCTCCTACATATGAGTGAGAACATATGGTATTTGTCTTTCTGTGTTTGGTTTATCTCTCTTAACATAATGACCTACACTTCCATCTATGTTGCTACAAATGACATGATTTTATTCTTTTTTATGTCTGAGTAGTATTGCATTGTGTACATATAACATATTTTCTTTATCCATTCATTCATTGATGGTCACTTAGGTTGATTCCTTATCTTTGCTGTTGTAAATGGTGCTATAATAAACATGAATGCAGGTATCTCTTTGATACACTGATTTTCTTCTTTGATAAACACTGATATTTTGTTTGATTTCTGGATTGTATGGCAATTTTGTTTTTTGAGTTTTTTAAACATATTTTCAGAAATCTCCATACTGTTTTCCATAGTAGATGCACTAATAAGGTATATTCCCACCAACACTGTGTAGGAGTTTCTTTTTTTCTGCATCTTTGCCAGTATCTGTTATTTTTGTATATTTTGCCAGTATCTGTCTTTTTACTAATAGCAATTCTAATTGACATAAGATCATATCTCATTGTGGCTTTGATTTTTATTTCCCTGGTGATTAGTGATGTTGGCCATTTTTATGTCTTCTTTTGAGAAATGTCTATTCATATCCTTTGCTCATTATCTAATGAGATTTTTTTCTTTTTCTTTCTTTCTCTCTTTTTTTTTTTTTTTGTGCTGTTTTGTTTGAGTTTCTTGTATACTCTGGTTATTGGTCCCTGGTCAGATGAACAGCTTGCAGATATTTTCCCCCATTCAACAGGTTGTCTCACCACTCTGTTTTTTTTGTTTGTTTGTTTCTTATTATGCAGAAGCTTTTTGGTTTAATATAGTCCCATTTGAGCTTTTTTTGGTTCCATATGAATTTTAGGATTTTTAAAAATTCTATGAAAAATAACATTGGTATTTTGATAGAGGATGCACTAAATCTGTAGATTGCTTTGGGTAGAGTGGTTATTTTAACAATACTAATTCTTCTGATCCATGAGCATGAGATGTTTTTCCATTTCTGTGCGCCTTTTTCAATTGCTTTTGTGTTTTGCAGTTTTCCTTGTAGAGGTGTTTCACCTCCTTGGTTACATTTATTCCTAGGGATTTGGGGGTAGCTACTGTAAATGGGATTGCCTTAAATGTTTTTTTCAGCTAGTTCATTATTGGTGTGTAGAAATGCTACTGATTTTTCTATATTGATTTTTTATCTTGCAACTTTACTGAATTTGTTATCGGTTATAAGAATTTTTTGGTAGAGTCTTCATTTCTCCAAATATAAAATCATGTCATCTGCAAAGACAATTTGACTTCCTTTTTTTTTCCAATTTGGATGCATTTTATGTCTTGAGAATTTTTGTCATCTATTTTTATTAGGGATATTGACTCATAGTTTTCTTTTTTGATTAGGTTCTTGTCTGGTTTTAGAATTAGAGTAATGCTAGCCTCATAGAATGAGCTCAGACCAATTTCCTCCTCTTCAATTTTTTGGAATAGTTTGAAAAGAATTTTTCTACATTTAGTAGAATTAGGCAGTGAAGTCATTGGTCCACACCTTTCCTCATTGGAAGACTTTTTATTACTGCTTCAATCTCATTACTTGTTATTGGTCTGTTCAGGTTTTCTATTTTTTCCTGATGCAGTCTTCAAAGATTGCATGTTTCCAGGAAAATATCAATTTTCCCTAGGTTTTGCAGTTAATAAATAGTTGTTTATCTTAGTCTCTGATGATCTTTTGTATTTCTATGGTATCAGTTATAATGTCTCCTTTTTCATTTCTGATTTTTTTATTCATGTCTTCTCTTTTTAAATCTTGGTTAGGATATCAAGTGGTTAATCAATTTTATTTATCTTTTCAAAAAAACCAACTTTTCATTTTGTTGACCCTTTGTATTTTTATAAAGTCTGTATTTCACTTAGTCCTGCTCTGATATTACTTATTTCTTTTCTTCTACTAATTTTGGGTCTGATTTCTTCTTGCTTTTCTAGTTACTTGAGGTGTATTGTTAGAGTATTAAATTGTAATCTATTTTTTTGATGTAGGTCTTTATTACATATGCTTCTCTCTTAGCTCTGCTTTTGCTCTACCCAATAGGTTTTGATATATTGTATTTTTATTTTCATTTTTTCCAAACAAATTTTTTATTTTTAATGTTAATTTCTTTATTGGCCCAATGGTCATTCAGGAGCATGATGATTAATTTCTACATATTTGTATAGTTTCCAAAGTTCCTCATTTATTTATTTATTTTTTGAGAGAGAGTCTCACTGTGTTGCTCTGGCTAGAGTGCCCTGGCATCAGCCTAGCTCACAGCAACCTCAAACTCCTGGGCTCAAGCAATCCTTCTGCCTCAGCCTCCCAAGTAGCTGGGACTATAGGGACGTGCCACCATGCCCGGCTAATTTTTTTCTACTTTTGGTAGAGGCGGAGTCTTGCTCAGGCTGGTCTCAAACTCCTGAGCTCAAATGTTTCCCCCAACTCGGCCTCCCAGATTGCTAGGATTACAGGCGTGGGCCACCGTGCCCAGCCCCAAATTTCCTCTTGGTATTGATTTCTAGTTTTATTTCATTGTGGTCTGAGAAGATATTTGGTATGACTTTGATTTTTAAAATTTTCTTGAGACTTGTTTTGTGGGTTCATATATGGGCTATCCTGGAGAATGTTCTGTGTGCTGATGAGAAGAATGTGTATTGTGTAGCTATTTGATGAAATATTCTATAAATGTTTGTTAGGTCCATTTGGTGGTCTAAAGTCTAGTTTAATTGCAATGTTTCTTTGTTGATTTTCTGTCTGGATAATCTGTCTAATGCTTCAAATGGGGTGTTGAAGTCCCTTCCTATTATTGTATTGGAGTCTATCTCTCCCTTTTGATCTAGTAATATTTGCTGTATATACTAATATTTGGGTGTTCTTGTGTTGGGTACATATATATTTAGAATCATTATATCCTTTTGCTGAATTGATCTCTTTTTCATTGTATAATGATCTTGTCTCATTTACTTTTCTGACTTAAAGTCTGTTTTATCTTATATGAGTAGGGCTACTCCTAGTCACTTTTGGTTTTTGTTTGCATGGAATATCTTTTATTTTTATTTTTTTTATTTTAGCATATTATGGGGGTACAAATGTTTAGGTTATGTATATTGCCTTTGCCCCACCCAAGTCAGAACTTCAAGGAGTACGTTTTTCTATTCCTTTACTTTCAGTCTACATGTATGTTTTACAGGTAAAGTTAGTTTCTAGCAGGCAGCATATATATAGATCATTTTTTAAAAATCAATTCAGCCAAAGTATATCATTAAAGTGGAAAATTTAATTTGTTTACATTCAAAATTATTATCAATATGTGAGGTTTTGTTTCTGTCATTTGTTAATTGTTTTCTGGTTGTTTTGTATATGTGTAGTTCAATTTTTTTTTTTATTTCTTATTTATCATTGAGGTTTGGTGGGTTTCTGTAGTGGTGACATTCAAGTCCTTTCTCATTCTCAGTTGTATGTTTGCTTTACTAGTGAGCTTTATACTTTCACAGGTTTTCATGATGGCAGATACAATAATTTCATTTCCAAGTTTAGGACTCCCTTAAGCATTTTTTTGTAGGAATGTTATAGTACAGATGAATTCCCTTAGTGTTTGCTTATCCGGGAAAGACTTTACTTCTTCATTTATGAAGGATAACTTTACTGGGAATACTATTCCTGCTTGTCAGTTTTTGTCTGTCAGTGCTTGGAATATATCATTACCTTCTTCCTGGCCTGTAAGTTTCTGCTGAGAAATCTGCATCAGTCTGCATCTCTCTTTGTATTTGACTTTTGAAAGTTTGAAAATTTAAAATTGTATAATGTGCTGTCTAGAAGATTTGGGGGGGGTTGTATTTATTTGGGAATTGTTGAGGTTCCTGTATCTGGAAGTGTAAATCTCTTGCTAGATTTGGGAAGTTTTCAGACATTATTTCATTAAATAGGATTTCTATGCATTTGGCCTTCTCTTCATTTTCTGAAATACCACAGATATGAATATTTGACTGCTTTATGTTGTTCCATGTGTCACATAGACTTTGTTCATTCTTATTCACTCTCCCCCTCACTTTTTAAAATTTTTGTCTGATCGCATTATTTTAAAAGACCTATCTTCAAATTCCAAAATTTCTTCTGCTTGGTCTAGTGACCAGGGGTCCTCAGACTTTTTAAACAGGGGGCCAGTTCACTGTCCCTCAGACTGTTGGAGAGATATGCACTGTGGGCCTGGGATGAGTCGGCTACTAAGGAAGACAGGCAGTGCAGCAAAAACACCTGGCGGGCTGGATAAATGTGCTAGGCGACCTGCATGTGGCCCGTGGGCTGCAGTTTGAGGATGCCTGGTCTAGTCCATTGTTGAAAGTCTCAATTGTACTTTTCACTTTATGTATTGAATTCTTTAGTTGCAGGAGTTCTGTTTGTTCTTTTTAATGATATCTATATCTTTGGTGAATTTCTAATTCATATCCTGAATTATTTTTCTGATTTTTAAATTTTTTTATTAAAAATATTGTGTTCACTTGTGTCTCATTCGCCTTTTGTAATATCATTATTTTTAAATCTTTTTCAGAAATTTTGTATATTTGTAAAGTTTTTGTTTGAAGCTGTTGTTGGAAAATTATTATGATCATCTTGAAGTATCCTATTTTCTTGTTTTTCATTTTTTCTGATGACCTTCCATTGATATCTGCACATCTGGCATAACAGTTGCTTCTTTCAATTTTGGGCTTGACTTTTGTAGGGGAGGACTTTTTTTCTGAAGATGTGTTTTTGGTGATTGTTGGGTAAGGTACTTTAACTTTTATTTTAGGTTTATGAAGGAGTGTAGTTTTGGTATCATTTCTTCAACCTTGAACAGTATCAGTGGTGTCTTTGATATCCTCAGTGGCTTGGCTGCAGTTCTGCAGTTGTTAGCAAGGTTGTGATGAGGCTTTGCTGGGGATGTGGATGCCATGTGGGCCAGTACCCAGGCTCCGATGGGGGCAGTGGTAGTATCAGTGTGCCTGTCCTTGGTCTCCTGGGTACTGGTGTTAACTTATCCAGGTGGGCCAATTCTTGGGTATCCAGGGAGTTTACTGTGTGTCAGAAGTGGCAGTGATAGTCCAGATGAGTAGAAAGGTCCTCAACCCCGTAGGCAGCATGGATGGTATAGGTGATTATAGTAGCAGTGGCATGACAATCCTTGAGCTCAAAGGTGGTACTCACTAATTTTAGTGGTGGGTGTGATGGGCTGGGTGGGGCTAGTCCCGAGACACCCAGGTAGCATATGTGAATGGTTGCCTGTGGTACTGTTGGTGGCAGGCTGGGTGGACCAATCTTCAGGTATCCAGAGGCAGTGTATATGATAGCAGTGGTAGACTGAGTGGGATGATCCTTAGACCACCAAGCTGCATGCTCAGACACAGGAGGGTGGGACTAGGCTGGGCAGGTTTGACCTCAGGCCCCTCAGTGGTGTGCAGAAGTACACAGCAACCTCCTGCTGGTGAGGACAATGTTGATGTCAGGAGCTCCAGGCAGTTGGCTCTCAGGATCTGGAGAGCACTTGCTTCATCTCCTGAAGGCAGCAGTGGCTGCAGCAGTGTATAGAGAGGAGCCTAAATTCAGGCCATGTGCTAGAGCACAAAGCCTATACTGCTGGTGGAGGGGAGGTTGCTGTCAGCAGTCCCTGGCAGGCAGCTCTCAGGCTCTGAGGAGCACACACTTTCCATTTGTCCCAGGCATAGCCATTCTGGTGCACTAACCTGCCCTTTACCTTGAATGTAGGACTCTGTGTGCGATTGAGTGCTGGGAACTCTTCTGCACTATTGAGTCCTGCTAGTATTGAACCAATGCAGCTCTCTGGTTAGATACAGGGGGATGTCGGTGGGGGTTCCTAGGATGTGGAGGTACAGGGGCTGCTGGGATCCAGGAAAGGATGCAGTCTGATAGAGGCTGGACTCTCAAAATGGCACCACGCTGCAGCTACTTAGGTCTCTGTAGATGTGTGTGACCCAGCACGAGCTCCCTCTGGAGGAGTGCCTTTGCAGGGTCTCCACGCAGCTGCCTATGTTAGTCTCAGGGCCCACATGAGTACAGTGGCTCTTTTGTGGCAAAGATTGCAGGACTCTGTCATGGGAATATGGATCACTAGGCATCTCTCACTTACTGTTTCCCTGTACTAGGGAGACTCTCCAGGCTCCTAACCAATGCCAGCTGAGCTGGCTGCCTTGATGACCTCTCCTTCCATGCCCCAGGTGTTTCTGGTTTCTTCTCTGTTGAATGCCAGTGTTTTCTGTTGTCAGGCGTCCTCAAACTATGGCTCGCAGGCCACATGCGGGTGTTTTTGCCCATTTGTTTTTTTACTTCAAAATAAGATATGTGCAGTGTGCACAGGAATTTATTCATAGTTTTTTTTAAACTATAGTCTGGCCCTCCAATGGTCTGAGGGACAGTGAACTGGCCTCCTGTTTAAAAAGTTTGAGGACCCCTGTTTAGATGTTCTATTCAAGATGTGATCATCCTTTTAAAATTCTGATTCTTCTTTCCAAAGGAGGCCAGTGCCACTGTTGGGTCATTGTGAACCTCCTCCAAAGCTAACTTTTAATTACCATTTTATATATAGCTTTTAAAGTGTGCATACATTTTTAATGAAAAATAATTTATACAGTATTTATATGAAATAACATTAATCCATAAAGACTAGTTAATTCTCATGTTCTTAGCAGGTTCTTACAGGCAATAGTTAGTTAATAGGAACTGGTATTGAGAACAATTAGTACTGATTTGTGTCTCCTGGAATTTTCTTCTTGTATAATATTTCATAAAAGATTAATTTTTATATTATATATGAAGAGACAGACATTTCAAATTGTTCTAATCTATTCTATCAGGCTCCTATTTTGAACCACTTCAGGTTATTTTTGTTGTTCTCATTGTCTCTAGGGTAGCTGGCCAGTTTTCTAGCATCAGTCCATATTACAGAAACTGGGTATGTGGTACTCTGGTCAGCTTTAGACAAACACACATATTCACACTCAGCAATTCTTGCTTTCTACCACTTGGAACTAATTTTTGAACCAAAATGACTGGAATAGAAAGATAAATATATATGGAATCATGATGGTACTGCTTCCAGTAAAATCTCAAATATTGCAAACATTAATATAGGATTAATAGTGACAGGGACATATAAAGGAACAAAATATGAAATTTATCTAAGTAGGCATTTCTTAAAATGATTGTCATGGCAATTATGAAATATATTGCAATAGTTTACAAATCACTATGTAAGGAAAAATGAAAATATTCTTAAATTTTTCCATGATAAATATTTCAATTTATGTTTTGTTTATTCAATAATTACATTATGAAGCAAAATTTATGTTCATGTAAAAAATACATATATGCGTGTATACATATGTATGTAAATATATTGATAAAATTTTAGTGTTATTTGAAACTTCTACCCAAGAATAGTTTTGCATTTGGGCAGTTTGGATTTTGTTGTTGTTGTCATTTTTGTTGATCTACTTCTTATCTCAGGTGTCTTAACAGAATGCCAGATTTAGGGAGTTGATTGTATTTCCCATATTAAAGATGAAGAAACCCCAGGAACTCAGAAGTTTTTACTATTGCTTTTATTGCTTTTAGATAGACAGAGAGTTTAAGAGGTTAGACATCCTTAGTTAATCTTAGGGAATTAGATCTATTTGAGTAAAACCAATTGGAAAGGATTTTTTATCTCAGGCTTTGGGCCTTTGTTCTGCAATATCTGCAGCCATTTAAAGTAAATTGCCCATTAAAGTACCACTCAGGCTTTTGACAAATTGCATCAAACTGTTTTCTTCCTCTGGGGAAACACAAACCTGAGAACGGTGGTTTTATTTTTCTGCTTGACATATAGGTTGCCTGAATCAGTGGGCTAAAATGCTTTTAGGTGCTCTATAAGACAAACCAAAGAGGTTATATATGGTCCAGTAGAGCCCGAGTGAAGATACTGAATACTAGCAGCTTATCTTGTGTGATGACAAATAATTGGTCGTGCTCTCATATCATTTATCATTTTGAAAATAGTTCTTACTTTTAAACCATGTTATATAAGAAGACTTGTAACAGAATTGACAAAGGCTATAAATCCTATTTTTGGTTAAAAAGTCATTGATCCATACAGAAACAATTCAAATGTCTGACAACATAAAATTCAAAGCACTGCTGCACTTAACAGTTACTATCCTACCTTTTAGTTGATGAAAATTAAGGTTGCTAATCATAAATGAGTAAAAATATCAATTTTGATGAAAATATTTTAAAAATCAAATTATTTAGAATCAACTATTCAAACATAATTATACAAATGTAGTTCAGATGTTAATGGAATGAAACATTTTATTTTTAAAACAGAATATTTAGTGATGTAAAGTGCCTGAATTGTTAAATTCAGGTACTAAATTCAGGTGTTAAATTCAGGTACTAAAAAGTACCTGAATTGTTACTTTTTATAGCCCAAAATAAGTGTAATATTCTACCTTCACAGCACATAAAAAGAAAAGAACAATAAACATTGGTTGTATTTCCAAAACAAAGCTATTCACTTTAGTTTTCACTATTGATACATTGTAGTCATGTAACTTCTTAGTAGTAAAAAATACTTCAGTTTGTCAACTAAAAATTCTAACTTACAAATATGAAAAGATAGGGATTAAACTAAACATAAGTAAAAAGTTACTTAATAGCTTTGATTTTTGGAATCATTTTGTGATCTATAATATTTTGCAAAAAATATAAAATTTATCTCATACTGGATCAATAGTCTAGAAAATTCTGATTACTGTCACTTTCCTTGACTTTCAAAACTTTGACACTATTGAAGATAACAGGCCTCCCTATTACTTGGTAGACTATCCCTGTATTGGGGTTTGTCTGATGTTTCCTATTGATTAAATCCTTGTTATGCACAGTTAGAAGGAATATTGCCAAAGTGAGGCTATATTCCTATCAGGAAGCATGTGATTTTGATTATCTCATTATTTATGATATTAATTTTGATTATGTATTTACTGTCAGTATGTTAGTGTTAGTATGTATTTAGTGTCATTTCTGCCAGACTTCTTCACTAAAATTACTCGTTTTACTTTTGTAAAAAATAAGAATTTTTTTGGAGAGATACCCTGAGTCTTGGTAAACATCCCATTCATTACTAAACTTTTGATCATTCATTTATTTGTTAAGAGCAGTGCATTTATTTATTTTGATGCCCAAATTGTCCACACTTGGCCAAAGGGAGAATCTTTAAGCTGTCCTCTCTTCTGTTTTGATATGGCCCCATTATTCTTTAAGCACTTTCTTTTTGTCTAGCAAAATAAGATTATCCAGGCCTATTTTCTACTTTCCCTGCCCCAATCAGTGATTTCTCTAAGAAGGTCCAATTATTTTTAGTGAGGAATTTGAAACCACGGTCTGGTAGCTAGGTGCATTTATTTCTACTGAGCCATATGAGTATGTGTGTGTATACAGCACATATAAGTGTTGTATGTAAATTATTTTTAACTTCTCAGTAGTAAATAGTTGAAAATACTAAGGAATTTTTGTATAGTTATATGTTGCTTAGCTACAGGGATATGTTCTGAGAAATGTCTCATTAGGCAATTTTGTCATTGAGCAAACATTGCGGAGTATACTTATACAAACCTCGATGGTATAGCCTTTAATACATCTAGGAAACATGGTATGGCCTATTGCTCCTAGGCTACAAACCTATAGAGCATTTTGCTGTACTGAAGACTATAGGCAATTATAATATAATGACAAGTCTTTGTGTATCTAAGCATAGAAAAGACACAGTAAAAACATGGTATTATTATCATATGGAACCATGATTATATATACAGTCTGTCATTGACCAAAGTGTTGTGATGTGGCGCATGACTATATTTGTATTGTTAAAGTCATCAGAATCAAAATGGAGTTCCTTGTATCAAAGCAAAACAAAACAAAACAAAACAAACAAACAACCCAAAAAAACTCCTGACACATAGAACCAAGGAAGGCCATGAAGAAAAGAATTCTCATACATAAACACCTGATAACAAAACTATCACAAAAGACTCTGCAAAAACTGCAACCTTACACAAAAAAATACTTCTGTGAGGATATCTTCCCAACAACTGCCTGTCCATTCTTGGACTAGCATTATCCTTGTTATTAATCCTTGTAGGGAAAATAATTATCAAGCAATTATGTAATCCTCCTCATTTTTCCTTTAAAAACTTTTGTATTCCTTTTCCTCCCTGAATACTCACATAGTTTACAATGGCATGTGTATCCCCATTGCAATGCCTCATTCCTGAATAAATATCATTTTGTTTTAGAAAGTGTCTCTCTGTTATTTAGCCTCACAGTATCCATGCATTTATAAATTTTCAAGGACTAAATATAGATCAATACTGATAGAAGAGAAGGACATATCTTTGAACAGTTGTTCTCAATGTTGACTCCACATTTTATGCACCTTGAGGAGCTTTAAAAAACTAATGTTGAGTTTATTCTCAGAAATTTTGATTTAGTTGTTCTGGGGTATGGTCTGGGCATTAAGACCTTTTGAAAATTTTCCGTATGATTCTAATATACAGCCAACGTTGACAGTTTGAGAACCACTGTTTTAAACTAAAGTAATCTCTTTCTATATATAGTTCCAGTAACATACCAGGATTTCATGTATGTTAATGGAGTCTTCTGATATGAGTGAGATTTAGCCAGGAGTCCTAATTCCTGGCTCAACTTGACAGCTTCTGATTTGAAAAGTTTCCAAGGGGTATAGGTATAAAAAACATTTCTAGAAAATGAATTATTTTACCTTAGTTATCTAGATTAGAAATGTATTATTAATAGTTTAAGTGGTTTCTTTTGTCTTGTGGGCTTAAGTGGAATCTGGAAGCAAGTAATGGCCTCTTTGAACTCCTTTCCCCCAGGCTCATACCACCACTTTGGCCTTCTGGACATTATCACCATCACCATGAAGGATGTATGGAGAAATCAACTTAGTAAGAGTTCTTTTTTCCCAAAGGTTTATAGCAAAGCTGACCTTTAAAACATTTTCTGTCCCTTTCTCCTAGGTTCTATGAGCAACCATCTTTGTGGTCAGGATTAATCCAGTTTCCCAATTTCATATTCTTGACAAAAATCACACCAATATTCTTATTAAAGCGAGCAAACAGTTATAACAACAGAACAAAGCTGATCCTTAGCCAGTCTGAGAAACATAACTGGGCAGCATAAAATTAATGGGGCTTTGGAGAGCACCATGGGAAAGTCTGCTAACCCTGTAGTCTTTTGAAATATGACAAAATATTCAACAATGACGTCTTTTTAAGTTCCATAAGTTTATTCAGTCTAATGAACTTTTGTTAGCTCTGCTGTTTCTCACTTTGCTCTTTTTGCAGCTGTTAATATGGGGAAGATTGAAATCAGCAAGTTTCTGACTGTGAGTAAGCTAAAAGAGGCTTTTGAATAATTTTTCCACCTACTTAGCAAATTTCTCTTGTGACAATTGGTTGATTATTTGGTCTTCCATACCAGGAGGAAGAAGCACGAGTTCAGTCATTTTGAGCATAAATAGTCTCTGTATATATATTTGTAACTGTTATTTTTTTCTTTTTGAGGTTTATGATTGATCGTTGGCATATGGCCCCTTGTGTGTTGCTCTGCTGAAAACAGCCCAAAAAAGAATTTTCCAAGAGTTATGTGGAGTGTCTCTTTAGTTAAAATTCTACTTTCTTCCTCACTTGAGTATCAGTCTTCAGAGAACTCGCATAACAAAAGAGGGATTCAAATATACACAAAAAAAGTTAGTGAGGAGATCACTACATTAAATTTGTGAAAGATCATTCAAAGTATAATAATTTTCTACTGAAAAATTTAATCAAATGTATTAATCATGTCTCTCTGCTTACTGATGTTCAATAAAAATTTAAAAAGTAGCAATCAATAAACAGAGATAAAAGCTTCTCAAGAATAAATGAAAGGAAGTAGTAAAAAGACTCACTAAGCTGAAGTGGCTCCTATCAACAGCAGCTGATAAAATATTAAAAGATTTGCCTTGTGTAAAGTCTCTTGAGAGCTATCTTACTGATGTATTAGACCATGATTGACAACTTCGAGACCTTGCTGGAAGACACAAAAGTATAACTATAATATTATGCTCAATTGCATAGGTCTTTCTTCTTAAATGGGGCTAGAAATAACATACCACCAAGTATTTGGCTTTGAGAAATTGAACATTCTCTTCAGTTCTAGCTGAAGTTTAATTTGCTCAGAATTAGACATTATGTGGCATTTGGGATGTGAAAAACAAAAACAGGATATTGTACCTAATAACATGTGAAATAGTTTTGGAGGAGTTAAAAGAGTTTTAAAAAAATTACTGGAGGAAATTCTACAGGTAGGATATGATTTCTATGTCAGAACAAATAATTAGTAATATTTCCCGACACATTTCATTTGCCTAGTACTGAGCTAAGTGGTTTGTGCGCATCATCTGTATTAAGACTCAGACAAACCCTATGGCACAAGTAATGATATTTTCATTTTTCTGGAGATAATGAACAACTCAGAAAAGTTAAGGAACTCACCCAAGATTATAGCAAGTAAGTTGACTTAACTTGAATTTGAACCCAGATCAATATGACTCCAAACAGCATGATGAACTTAAATTGACTATGAGGCTGGTGACACCCTAGGCCTGTTCACAGAGGGATTATGTTGAACTTTAAGCAGAAAATACTAGGTGGAAGGAGCACATACTAGAAGGATAGGAAAGACCAAAAAACACAGAGAAGTGTGTTCCTAGTTCTCTAATAGTAACTTGGTCTAATGGGAAAGATAAAAGTAGATAGAAACCTGAAGATATTTTGAGGTTTATGTTAAGGTAGTGTGACTTCAGTGAGCAAGCCACACAGAGTCTGGCAATGAAACATTTGCCTTGTTTAATCTTCCATCACAGCATGGTTTGTGAGTGCAGTGAGAACTAAAGGTGAGTGTGGTGACCTGAGAGTGGTAAGGCTTTGAGTACACTTAGGTAGGTACTTGGTCACCCCCTCACAGAGGGTAGGAGGCGTAATAATAGCAAAGTACCTCCTTTCTGTGACTTTTAGGAAATAGACATCGTATAGGATCTGGAGTATGAAAAACTGAAACAGAAACAGAACTTTATATCTAAGCACATCGGAGATAGTTTCAGGGAAATCAAGAAACCCCTGGAGGAGATTTTATGTGTGGGGAAGCTGGTTTTTATTTCAGAAGGTAGTGATTAAAAAACAATCAAAACTCTAAGTATAGGCATGAACATAATTTAAATTTAATACAATTACTTCCTCATATAATTGTTTATAATTTATTGATTAGTATTTTCTTAATTTCACTTATTTCACTGAGGGTTGTAAAATAGCAGTTTTCTAATTCTATACCTCTTCATGTAGTAGTTCTCATTCTTGTATTAAGAATTGCATGTTCTTGGCCGGGCGCGGTGGCTCAAGCCTGTAATCCTAGCTCTCTGCGAGGCCGAGGTGGGCGGATCCTTTGAGCTCAGGAGTTTGAGACCAGCCTGAGCAAGAGCGAGACCCCATCTCTACTAGAAATAGAAAGAAATTAATTGGCCAACTAATATATATAGAAAAAATTAGCCGGGCATGGTGGCACATTCCTGTAGTCCCAGCTACTTGGGAGGCTGAGGCAGCAGGATTGCTTGAGCCCAGGAGTTTGAGGTTGCTGTGAGCTAGGCTGATGCCACGGCACTCACTCTAGCCTGGGCAATAAAGTGAGACTCTGTCTCAAAAAAAACAAAAAACAAACAAACAAAAAAAAAGAATTGCATGTTCTCATGAGCTCTTCATTACATTCAAAACTAATCTATCAGGAAAGGAATGATAAAAGCACTGATAAACCTTAATATAAATAAAAGTGGGAAAATTAGACATATGCATCCAAGTATGCTATCTTAAATGGGATGTTTTAGAAGCTTAAAATACAGAGTGGCTTTGAAAGATTTAGTACCAAAAAAACTTTATTAATAATATGATATTAATCACATATTGAAACAATATTTTGGATATATTGAATTAAATAAAGTATTATAATAAGAAATATAGCTTCTTCCTCAGCCTCCATTTTTGGCCTGACATAAATTAATTGTAATGCAGTCATGCCCATTACCTTGGCCTTATTAAAATTTCTTCTCCTTGCATGGTTGTTTGCAATGTAGGCCTGTTGTTCCTCATCTTACCTACCAAAACCCAACAACACCCCTAGCTGCTGGCCATAATAAAACTTATTGGTTAACAGCAGAGTCTTGCAAATAAGATGGTTCTTCATGTATTCTTTTTAAAACTAGCTTATCTATAAACCCGAGTGGAAAAGCCTAAGGAATAGTGTCCATGGACCTTAACAAGGACATAGTCCTTTAGGCCCCTGCTGTCTCTCTTGCTCCTTTCCCACTGGATGAGCACCCTGTTGTCTTTACACTTCTCATTGGCCTCCTGTTGGCACACCTAAACTCTCTGAACCTGTGAATAATAACTTTGTTTTTCTTTTATGTATTTTGGTTTTACTTCCTCATTATGTCTTACCTGACACACACATACCATAATGTTCTTCTCAATATTATTTAATGTCTTTAGCAAGTCAAAACAGATAACACTATATAATTGACACTATGCCTCCTGATTTGGTATAGCATTGAATATTTCACATCACTGATGGAATCAATAATCATTCAAAAATTATTTATCCTGAATCAAAGCAAGATGTTATACCGAAATTTCAGTTCAAGTTAGATAGGAGATAGAAGATCACATTAAACAAACCAGGAGTACCCAGTCAGAAAAACAATAGACTATAATCTTCAAGAAAAGTAATGGCCTTACCAAAAAAGTTAAAAAAATTCTGTGTGAGTAGGTACATGTAGGGGCTGATCTCTCAAATGACAAAATACCAGTGTACAATGACAAATGCAGTCCTTGAAAGTTGATTCCATCTTGTTTGACAAATATAGCTATATAGGAAATGTTGGGGACAACTAGAGAATTTTGAATATGGAATGAATTTTAACATATATGAATTAAATTAATATTTTTGATGTGTTCTTTTAAAGTAATATCTTTATTTATAGGAGATGTGTGTTAAATGATTTAGAGATATTTTTGGTATTTGAAAATTTACTTTCAGATGCATCAAAAATAATAGCTAGACAAGAAAAATATTTTAAAACATTAATATTTTAATATATGGATTATAGGTACTTAAGTAGTCATCATATAATTTTATTAATTTTTCAGTATTTAAAAAGTTTTATTCCAAATAGGGGCTGGCGGGGTAGACCCAGATCCGAGGGATGTGGTGAGCATTGTGGAGGGGAAGGGCATACCTCTGAACCTTGCTAGGGAGAGGCAAAGATACAGAATGCAACCAAAATGTTTGTACTCTCATATTTTGTTGAAATAAAATAAAATAAAATAAATAACAAAAATTTTTATAATCAAAAATTAGGAAAAAAGGTAATTTTACCAAAGTTAGCACTCGTTTCTTTTCTGGACTTAACTAATTATCTGCAAAATGGTGGCTTCTATGACAAGACTATAAACTTCATTTTATGGTTAAATTCCCTGAGAACAAGGATTATATTTCAGTTATCATTTTTATATCTATTATTTAGCAAAGTTCTATGCATAAAGTAGTATGAATGAATAAATGATTGACACCTTGCTTGTAGTAACTAGCCCTATTGTTACAATAAAAAACATTACATAAAGATAGGTTTCACTTTTCCCCTTTCAAATCTGCAATAATTATGAATATAGCTTTTTGGCATTTCAATTCTATTTCATTTTTGCTTTTCGCATGCTAAATAAGTGCTATGGAATGAAAAGAGGAGAGTAAAGTAGCTTGTGAGTGTGAGATATAGGATATGGCTATGAGTTGCTCTTTAAAATAGGATGATCAGAACAGACCTATTTTGAAGGTGACATTTTTCATCTTGTATCAGACGCTTTATTATATTTTAGAAAGATGTAATAGTAAAAGGTTGACTGATTCATCTTCCAGGCAAGTGTACCATGGAAAAGTGAGCATTCCAGTACTCTACATATGTATGACAATGTTTACACTTACACAAATAAAATTATCTAGTAGATATTATCTTAAAGGTTTCTATTGTTAGTTCATTTTACAAGAGACATATCAGACTGTGAGAGGTTAAGTGACTTGTTTGAAGTCAATTAATTAGTTCTTTTAGCTCTAATTTTTTTCTTTAAATTATGTTATTTAATTTACTCTTAAGTTATCCAACTCTCATAATCAATTTTTTATTAGTCTTTTGGGTGACCATTGTGAGAAATCACATTTTATCACTTTCAGACTTAGTTCAATTTTCTATAATTACTTTGAACAATTAATTATGGTTCTTATTTGGAAGAGTTAAGATGTCATTATTACTATTACTTTGACTATAGAGATTCATTTTTATACAATCATTAATATTTTGCCATTTAATATGGTGATGATTATGTTCATAAGCTTTAGCACAGACAGCTCGTTTAATTGGTGCTATTGAATGTAAGCACAGACATAGAAACATAGGTGAGTTTCTTTAGACTAAAAAGAAGTGCCCCAAATAGAGTCAAGTGTCAGATGTAATAACTGTCTCATATTCCTGAATTAAAGGCTTATTGACATTATTTTATAGGTTGTCAAAAGTCATTAAAATTAATTGATTTGAAAAATTGCATTCAGTACAGATTATTCATGTAAAAACAATATTTAATTCAGAATAATACATATTTTTTTGCTATACACAATGAGCGCATCTATGTAAATTTCACTATGAGGTCTCAATAAAACTATGCAGTTATGATTGCTAGATGTTTAGCATGTTTTTCTGAAGTACATGAAATAGAGTTAGAAACTGTCTTGAAGATTATAATTATGTAGCACCACGCAATTATCACATAAAATTTGACAACCAGAAAATATATATTGTTTGTAAGTTGTGATGCAAGAAAAGTGTTAAATTCATTTTCTATTAGCAGTTCATAAGAGAGCTTTTTTAAGCTAACTTCTAACAAATACTTGGTAATCATGTCAAATATGAGATATAGCACATAAAATTAACAATCAGAATCTGTATATTATATTGATAAGAAATATTGGTCAAAAATTATTAGCAACAGAAGTATAATCAGCATGAAAGGAAATGCCCATCAAATGATGTAAGATAAGAACAGAGAAAGGTAAGAATCTGACCCTACAAAATCTTGCAGACATATACAGAACATCCCTCCAACAAGGACAGAATACATATTCTTCTCAAGTGTACATGGAAAATTCTCCAGGATAGGTCACATGTTAGAACACAAAATAAGCCTCAGTAAAATTAAGAAGATTACAATTATATCAAGTATCTTTTCTGACCATGGTTTTGTAAGAGTAGAAATCAATAAGAGGAAGGATTAAATAGTAAAACTATTAAAAGGGAAATGAAAAAATATTTTGAGACAAACAAAAATGAAAACCTAACATACCAAAACTCATAGGATATAGTTCTAAGAGAAAAGTTTATAGCAATAAATCACTATATCAAAAAGGAATAAATAAATAACCTTATATTATACTTCAAAGACCTAGAAAAAGAAAAACAAACTAAGCCCAAAGTAAGCAGAAGGAAAGAAATAATAAAGATCAGACCATAAATAAATAAACTGGAGACTATAAAATAATAGAAAATATTCACAAAACAGAGAGTTGATGTTTTGAACAGATAAACAAAATTGACAAACCTTTAGCTAAAAACTTTTAGAAGAAAGAGGGATGGTTCACATAAAAAAATTAGAAGTGAAAGAGAAG
Organism: Mirza zaza; assembly: GCA_008750895.1. Taxonomy (NCBI): domain Eukaryota; kingdom Metazoa; phylum Chordata; class Mammalia; order Primates; family Cheirogaleidae; genus Mirza; species Mirza zaza. The sequence goes on along the minus strand of VSMD01004287.1, from coordinate 88,697 downwards.
ACATTACAACTGCTATCACAAAAATACAAAGGATTATAAGAGACTATTATAAACAATTATACACCAAAAATTGTATCCAGAAGAAATGGATACATTTCTAGACACATACAATGTACCAAGACTGAATCTTGAAGAATTAGAAAACTTGAACAGACTAATAATAAATGAAAAAAATTGCATTAGATCAGTAATTAAGTCTCCCATCAAAGAAATCCTAGGACCTGATGGGAGATTGCATTTGAACTCTATCAGTAATACTAATTAATCCTCCTCAAACTCATCAAAAACATCAAAGAGGACAGAATACACTCAAGCTCTTCTTAAGAGGCCAGCATTACCCTGATACCAAATCCAGACAAGGACACCACAAAAAAGAAAACTACAAGCCAATGTCCCTGATGAACATAGGTGCAAAAATCCTCAACAAAATATTAGCAAACCAAATTCAACAGCATGTTGGAGGAATCATCCACGATGATCAAGTGGAATTTATCCCTTAGATTCAGAAATTGATCAATGTATGCAAATCAATGCATACAATACACTACACTAACAAAATAATAGATAAAAATCATATGGTCATCTCAATAGATGCAGATAGAGCATTTGAAAAAGTCAACATTCGTTCATGATAAAAATTCTCACCAAGTTAGGTATAGTAAGAGTGTACTTCCACTCAATAAAGGCGGTATATGAGAAGCCCACAGCTAACATCACACTTGATGGTGAAAAATTGAAAGACTTTCCTCTAAAATCTGGAACAAGGTAAAGAGGCCCACTCTCATCACTTCTATTCAACATGGTATTGGAAGTCCTTGCCAGAGCAATTAAGCAAGAAAAAGAAATAAAAGGCATTCACATAAAGAAGGAAGAAGTGAAATTTACACTGCTTGCTAAGGACACGATCTTATATATAGAAGACTCTACAGATTCCACCAAAAAACTGTTAGAACAAATAAATGAATACAGTAAAATTGCAGGATGCAAAATCAACATACAAAAATCGGCAATGTTTATATAAACTAACAACAAACTTTCTGAATAAAAAAAGAAATCAAGAGAACAATCTAATTTATAATAGCTACAAATAAAATACTTAATAAATATAATCAAAGAGGTGTACATTGAAAAATATAAAATATTAATGAAAAAATTAAATAAGAAGCAAATAAATAGTAAGATATCCTATGTTTATGGATTGAAAGAAATTACATATTGCTAAAATGTCCATGCTACCCAAAGGGATCTGCAATCCTTATTGAAATTCCAGTGTCATTTTTCATAGATATAAACTATACTCGAAGTTATAGTAATTAAAAGTGCATGGTGCTGGCAAAGAAAAAAAATACTTAAACATAAGATTAGAAACTGTAAAACTAGAAGAAAACATGGAGAAAATTTACATGACGTTGTTCTGGGCAATAATTTTTTGCATATGGCCCCAAAAGCATGGGTGATAAAAGGAAAAATAGAGAAATGGATTTACTTCAAAGTAAAATTCCTGTGCACAATAAAGGAGACAACAGTGTGCAGAGACAACTCATAGACTACAGAAAACATTTGTGAGCCATAAATCTTATAAGGCATTAATATCCAAAAAAAAATGTAAGGATTGAACTCAACAGCAAAAAACAAACAAAACTCAATTAGGAAATGGGCAAGGGACTTGAATAGACATTTTCCAAAAGAAGACATCCAAATGACCAACAGATACATAAAAAAAGTTCAACATCACTGATCATTAGGCAAATGTAAATTAAAACTACAATGAGATATCATTTCACATTTGTAAGAATGGCAATTATCAAAAAGATGAAAGATAAGTGTTGGCGAGAATGTGAAGAAACAAGAACCCTTGTATATTTGGTGGGAATATAAATTAGTGCAGACAGTATGAAAAATTGTATAGCATTTCCTCAAAACACTAAAAATAGAATTACCATATGATCTAGCAATCCCACTTCTGGGTATTTATCCAAAAGATTTAAAATCAATTTGTCAAAGAGACGCCTGCACTTTATGTTTGTTGCAGCATTATTCACTATAGATAAGAAATGGAGTCAACCTAAGTTCCATAAACAGATGAATGGATAAAGAAAATATGCTATATGTATACCATGGAGTACTATTCAGTCTTAAACAAGAAGGAAATTCTGTTATATGTGACAACATGAATGGCATTGGAGAGCATTATGCTAAGTGAAATGAGCCAGGCACAGAAAGGCAAATACTATATGACCTCACTTATGTATAAGATCTGAAACAATTGAATTCATAGAAGCAGAGAGTAGAATGGTGGTTATAGAGTCTGGGGGTGGGAGTAATAGGCAAATGATAATCAAAAGGCACACAATCTCAGACAGGAGTAATACAGTTTTCTTTTTGAGTTCTATTGCACAGTGTGGTAAATATAGTTGATAATGGAGTACTGTATATTTCAAAATTGCTAAAGTAAAGTTTTTTTAATTTCAGCATATTATGGAGGTACAAATTTTAAGGTTTTGAATAATGCCTTTGTCCCCCCTCCCCCTACAAGTCTGAGTTTCAAGTGTGACCATCCCCCAGACTGTGCATATCTCACTCATTATGTATGTATATACCGGCCTCTTCCTCCCCTGTCCCACCTGCCCAGTATCCAATAAATATAATTCCTGTGTGTCCACTTAGGTGCTGATCAGTTAATACCAATTTGCTGGTGAGTATATGTGGTGCTTGTTTTTCCATTCTTGAGATACTTCACTTAGTAGTATGGGTTCTAGCTCTATCCAGGAAAATACAAGATGTGCTATATCACTGTTGTTTCTTAGAGCTGAATAGTACTCCATGGTATACATATACCACATTTTATTAATCCACTCATATATTGATGGGCCCTTGGGTTGTTTCCACAACTTTGCAATTGTGAATTGTGCTGCTATAAACATTTGAGTGCAGGTGTCTTTTTTGTAGAGTGTCATTTGATCTTTTGGGTAGACTCCCAGTAGTGGAATTGCTGGATCAAATTGTAGATCTACTTGTATCACTTTAAGGTATCTCCATATTGCTTTCCACAGAAGTTGAACTAATTTTCAGTCCCACCAACAGTATAGGAGTGTTCCTATCTCTCCACATCCACGCCAACATCTATTGTTTTGGGACTTTTTGAAAAAGGCCATTCTTACTGGAGATAAGTGATATCTCATTGCAGTTTTGATTTGCATTTCCCCGATGATTAGAGATGTTGAGCATTTTTTCATATGTTTGTTAGCCATTATTCTGTCTTCTTTTGAAAAATTTCTGTTCGTGTCCTTTGCCCACTTTTTGATAGGGTTGTTTGATTTTTTCTTGCTGATTTTTGTGAGTTCTAAGTATATTCTAGTTATCAGCCCCTTATCAGGGTAGTGTAGTATGCAAATATTTTCTTCCATTCTGTAGGTTGTCTGTTTGCTTTCATGACTGTTTCTTTGGCTGTGCAGAAGCTTTTTAATTTGATCAGGTCCCATTTATTTATTTTTGTTGCTGCTGAGATTGCCTTTGGAGTCTTCTTCATAAATTCTTTGCCTAGGCTAATGTCTAGGAGAGTGTTTCCAACATTTTCCTCTAGAATTCTAATAGTTTCATACCTTAGGTTTAAGTCTGTTACGCAGCATGAGTTGATTTTTGTGAGAGGTGAAAGGTGTATGTCCTGTTTCAGCCTTCTACAAGTGGCTATCCAGTTTTCCCAGCACCATTTATTGAATAGGGATTCTTTTCCCCAGTGGATGTTTTTGTCTGCTTTGTCGAAGATTAGATGGCTAAAGTAAATTTCTAATGTTCTTACCACAGAGAATATTAAGTATTTGAAGTAATGGATATGTTAATTAGCTTGATTTAATATCCATTAAATATGAATATTATTAATATATTAATTTATATTAATATATAATTATAATATATAATATTATATATAATATATAATATATAATTATATTAATATAATTATAAATTATATTTATATAATTTATATAATTTATAATTTATATTATATATAATTTATATTATATATGTATAATTTATAATTTATATTATATAATTATAAATTATATAAATTATTAATATAATTATAAAATATAATTATATATAATATATAATATATAAAATAATATTATATATACTATTATAATATATAATAATATATTATAATTTATATTAATTATATAATAATTTATATTATTAATATTTTATTATTATTAATTTAACAATATTCATATTAAATATGAATGATATTCCTCATTCATAAATCATAACATCTTTTTGTACCCCATAAATGCATACAATTAGAAATTGTCAATTTATAACAGCAGCAAAAAAAGGTTTACATTTGCCCTAAGAGCAGAGGAAACAATTGAGAAGAAGCTTGACATAATATAATTTGAAATCCACATGATCACTCTAGCTGCAGTACTAAAAATAACTTTAAAAGATAATAAAAGAGGAAAAACCACTTAGATCAGGGGTTAGCACACCAGATATCTGTGGGTCAAATCTGGCCTACTGTCTTTTTTTCCTGTGGCCACAAGATAAGAAATGTTTTGTCATTTTTAAATATTTGAAAGAAAATCAAAAGAATAAAATCTCATAATATATGAAAATTATATGAAATTCAAATTCTAGTGTCCATGATTAAAGTTTCATTGGACCATAGTCATGGTCATTCTTCTATATATTATTTGTGATTGCTGTCATCACTATAGCCTTAGAATTAGTAGTTGCAACAGAGACCATAAAACTCAGAAAGCCTAAAATATTTATTATTAATATTTTCCCCTTTCCAGAAAAAAATTGTTGATTCCTGATTTTGGTTATTGTAGTGGTCCAGGCAAGATATAATGGTAGCCTACACTAAAGCAAAGATAAAAACTAATAGGTGAATCCAAGAGGTATAATCAAAGCCCTACTTTATAATGCATATAGAGATATAGAGATAAAGGAAAGTACAATGGTAAAGATGGATTATAAATTTTTGAATTGCATAAGCATGTTGACATTGTGTTAGTTAATATTGAAAAAGCATCACATTGGGGAGTGAGAGAGGGAATGAGGTTCTCAGTTTTACACATGTTGAGTTTCAAGTATCTTTGAGGTTCACAAGTAAATGTGTCAAATACAGATGTGTGAATATAGGGCCCAAAGGAGTGATCCAGGCCAGAGGTATAAAAATGTGAGTAATCAATGAGCCATAGATAGCAGTTAAACTCATTAGTATGGATGAGGTATCTAAGGGAGAGAGTGCAGAATGGTATCAGAAGAATTCTTAGCACTAAATTTTAAAGAATTGTAATAGTTATTGTTCAGGTAAAGAATGATGGGCCTATGAAGAAGACAGAAAAGGAGGGGCAAAGGAGGAATAAAGAAAACCATGTTATTGTGGAAGCTAGAGTAAGAATTTCAGGAACAAAGGTATATATTCAACTATGTACATGCTGCCAAGAACCAATAAAGGTGACTGACCAAATCTTCATTAAATATAGCCAGTTTTAGCCATGCTTTTTCTTTGATACATATTCATTTCTGTTACCTAAAATAAAAATTCATAACAGGGCAAAATAAGAAGTCAATAAATGAAAAATCTGATAGCCTTGATCACACAAATATTTAAAACTTTTCATGACTAAAAACTAAATACCAAATCAAATAATAAAAAAAAATAGGAAAATTTAGATAACATGTAGAATGAAGATTTGATACAATCTTATTACAAATTAATAAGAAAATGCTGACCACTACAGTAGAAAATGGGGCAAAAAGCTTGAATAGGCAGTTCAGAAAAATAGTAATGCATATAACTGATAAACTTGGTGAAAAATACTGAGCAAATGAACATCTCATTTCTTTGCCTTTAATGGTGAAGATCCTGAAAAGAGCTTACTCTTCTCCATTTAGGACATAGACTTCTACTTTCTGGCTCCCAAACAAATGGTACTGAATTAGTTTTACATTCAAGCTTTATAGATTTATTGAAATTCACAAACAATGATAACATCTTTCTGAAATAAAAAAGTTTTTGAGTGGTCATAGCTTATTTTAAAAAATTATTGAATAGCCACCAAAGCATGATAAATGCATTTGAAATTCAGGGCCATAAAGTAGAATTAAGGGAATGCAAAAATGTCTCTTTTTCTTAACAACCAGAAGGAATGTATAGGTTGTACACTGTGCTAAACATAGGTGAATGCTTCAATAGAGGCACAAATGAACACAAGAGCCCTGCATATTCTAGGTTTGTAAATAGTAATTTTGTGTGTGTTTCCCCATATAAAGAGAACTGTTATCATTGCTTTCTCTGAGTAGAGGCTTTTCCAAGTTCTTGGTGCTCATAGGGAAAAGAATTTCAGGATGTACCATGTAAGCCAACCAAGCAAAAGCTTTATTGAAAGTGAAAATACACTTTCAGGGAGGAAAGCAGACAGGCTAAAGATGAGCAGCTGCATTGAGAGAAAGTGCTTTTAGATCTTTTCAGATCTTACTGAATGAGGGGAGGAATATTCAAGGCCAAGGGGTTGAATTTTACCAAGAATTTGGGTAGAAATTCCTAGAATTGGGTTCCCTCCCATTTTCATATTATATATGGTTGTTTTGGAATTTTCATGGTGATTTCAAGGGCAGAGAAATTTTAAAATCACAATATAAATGATATTGTAATTAGCCAAAGTTGATGTAAGGTGACAGAGATAACTGACAAGCTGGTCAATGCCAGTTCTTGCCTGTGGTTATCAGCCCTCCTAGTTAGCTTCTTCTTAAGAGTTGTTTATTTTAACACCTGCTCCCAATCTTCAAGCCTCTGCATCCAGTCTTAGCCCTGTCTCCTACTCTAACATTATGAGAAATACATAAGTTACTCTAATGGAAAATAATTATTACCTATTTATATTTTGTCTCTGAGATCAAATGTATGTTGGCCAATATGTTATTAACATTTTAGAATTTTTAGGAACCTCTTCTGATGTACATGAAAATATAAACAGAATATCAGCAATGACATTTAAAATGTATTATCTTTATCAATAGAATTTTATGCTATTTTAACAATGTCAGGATGATGAATAGCATATAATTCAGAGAAGAATGCCCCAGAGCAGATATACAGATTAACATAGGATAAATTCATCTGGCAATAAATCAAAAGAAATTTTCTGTTTTATGATCCTTACATTTCAAGAAGCTAATAATAATTTATAATTTATTTGCATGATGAGAATATTTTAAACTCATAATTTAAGCTCAACTTATTTTATCTAAATGACCATCCTTCTATATTATTAAGAGGTTCAAGTTTTCTAATATATAGTACTAAAAGTTATCTTTGTGATTGAGATAAATGTACTTTTCTAAAAGAAACAGTTTGCTATAATTCCAATTTCTTATTTCCCTCCCTATTTATTTAATACTTTTAAATATAGGTTGTTAAAACAGGTGATACATTCCTTTGAAAGCATGCTTAAGTATTATTTACACAGAATGCCCAATACAATTAATGAAATCCAAAATCTCTGGAGTACTGGATTACTGTCCTCCTTTTCTTTGTATTTTCTTACACACATAATATATTTCAGTGGTTTTCAACACTGGTTCAGCATCTGAATCTTCTGTGAATCTTTAAAAAATGTAGTGAAAGGGGCCAGCATCTCTACCCATTCCCACTGTGTCTCAAGCTGAGTCTGAATCTCCTGGAGTGGACCCTGTCATTTTTATTTTGAAAAATCTTTGCATATGAATCTTGGACTGAATTAATTAAGACTCTTTAGGTTATAAATTTTAAAAACCTCCTCTTGAGCTATCTTGTAAAATGGGAACTTATTTTAAGGATACGGGAGTCTATTACAGAGAGAGTAGGGATGTGGTTGGATCTCAGAAATGGGCTAGAGACAGGGCCTGGGAGCACTGAAGGGGCTTCCCATGTAGTCTGTTTTCTGATCCCCCTTTGTCTTTGCAAGCCAGCTTCGTTCTCTGCCTCTATAGGTAAACATCCTCTGTTTTCCAGCTTCTGACTTAACATTTTCTCATTTGAAGAAACAGATTCCTGAATCTCTTAGTTTTGATTCTAAGTTACTTAGGGGAAGAGTTAACTTGTTGAATTTGGATTAGTTTCCAAATCTTAGCCCAGGGCCATTCTATAGAATTATTACTGCTCCTACCATGGGGTGGTATGAGGGTGGTGAGGGGTTTGGGGTAGTATGAGGGAGCTGGAAAGGCAAGTCTACAATGTCCACTATAAAGGTGTGACTAGGATTCAGGGTCATTGGATAATTTATTTAAACAAAAACATTTACTGAGGTCATGGCAGGTGTCCCACTAGACTAGGAATACAAAACTAAGCAGGATAAATATGGTTTTAGCTTACAAGATATATAAAATATTCTGTTTGATTCTTGACTACTTTTCAGTAAATCATGTTCACTTATAAATTGAGTTACTGAAGAACTATTGAAACCAGATGTTGAGAAGGGAGGTTTTGGAAGGCTGGGTTCTCTGTGAGAATCCAGCAGTTTTATCCTCTTTATTTTACTGCCAGTGAAGTGCAGACAATGATGACAGAAAGTCCTAAACGCTGTGTGTGTGTGTGTGTGTGTGTGTGTGTGTGTGTGTATGTGTGTGTGTGTTGGGCAGATTATAATGAGACAGAGAGAGGGAGAAAGAGAGAACAGAAGATAAAAAAGGAGGGGAGAGAAAAGATGAAATGAACTGGAAAATAAAGAATTTGTTTTCATGTACATTGCTAAATTCTTCTGCATACTCAGTACTTTATTCTCTTACTTGTTCTTATGGTAGTGCAAGGGTCTTTCCTACATTTTAGTTGCTTACTTCTCAAGGCTTTGCTTAAAGCCATTAAGCTCCAAGGATCCTAAAAGACAATGACTTTTGTCAGTACCAGTGGACACTGATGCCCAAAGACAAGAAATTATTGGTTTCACATTGTCATCATCTGTACCTCACTTTTCTGAGTACATATACTGATTTCCTATTGTCAAGAATTTGCAATCTAAGACACACCACACTATTTTATGTCTTTAAAACAATTGAGTACATTGATTAAACAAAGAGTGACAATTTCAACATTAAATTTAACTTATGGTACAAACGTTTTCCCAGATGCAGAGGCTGACAAATACAATGTGTATTGCCTAAAGAGTTTGCGAAAGGTAAAATTTCTAAATGAAAAAATTCTATTTTTGGTGTATTCCAAAGTTATCTTTCAGTACAGTTTTATTATTGAGATTCCAATTTCAGATACCATTTCTATTGAATTCGAACTAATTACTTATTAGGCTGAAAGTGTGTGACTTCTTTCCAGGCTCTAACAACCTAAAACATAAACCTCAACTGGTCTATTTTAACTTTGGGTAGGGTGTGTGTGTGTGTGTGTGTGTGTGTGTGTGTGTGTGTGTGTGCCTGCAAGATCCTTCACACTCATCCTGTAGATATCGTGCTACATAGAGTGAATATGTATTGCCTATTTAGACTGTGTTTTGCACTAAGCGTGAAGATTATGAAGCTCTTTTATAAAATGTCTAAGAAAGACTCCATCTAATAGATGTTAAAGTAGCTGTAACAATACATTTGACTTATGATTGTATTTTATTTTCCACTGTTAATTTGGTAGGAATATCTACAGGTTCTATCATAGAAAATGGTTCAAAGAATCTACTCATCTTGTTCATTTCATGCTCAAAACAACAGCAGCTACATTAGAGGCAGCAGAATAGGTAGTTACACAGCTCATGATATTCATAGAATTAAAGAAGATATTTTCAACTAAATAAGATTCCATACTTCAGAAATAAAGTGGAGTACTTTAAAAATCATAAATTTTAAAACTGGCATTTCAAAATTAATAATATATATCCTGTTGCTATTTTATATCAAATTATACAAATATGGATATATGTATATTCATTCTGACTTAATAATATGGACATGTTTACCATTACAATGTATTTTATATTGGTATGGAATATTTTAAAGAGAAATCAAATATATTTTTAATGTCTATAATGCATTCAGTTATCCAATCATTCTGCCAAGAGATTCCTCCTTTTCTTTCTGTACATATTCTCTGCCCCTCTCTTCTCCCTTTCTTCCATCATCCCAATATCCAATGAGGTACTGTTATTAGTCTGCTTGGACCGCTGAAGCAAAATGCCACAGATTAGGTGGCTTATACACCAGATATTTGTTTCTCACAAAATTCTAGAGGCTGAGGAGGCCAAGATCAAAGTGCCAGCCAGCTAGGTTTCATTCTGAGGCTTCTTATTTTGGTTTGTAAGTGGTAGCCATCTTGCTGACTTCTCTTTGAGTGCTTGCTGAGAGAGAGGTAGCGAGCCCTCTGTGTCTCTTCTTACAAGAATACTAATGCCAGTGGGTCAGGCCTCTACCCTTATGATTTCATTTAACATTAGTTACTTCCTTTGAGGCTCCATCTGCAAACATAGTCACACTGGGGTTTAGGGGTTCAACATATGAATTTGGAGGGTCATAACTATTCAGTTCATAACAGGGACTAAATCCAGGAAAATTGGTAAAGATCATATTGCTATTGCCACTGTCTTATTTGAGATTTTTAAAATTTCCTGCTTAAATAATGTCAAAATTTCTAAATTATATTTATTTCTCCATTCTATCCTTCTCATAAGTGCCTTGAGTTAATCATTATATTTAAACTTTATTGTGTGACTTCCATAGCTAACACTTCAATAGTTCTTTACAATAAAGAACAAATTATGTGCAACTTGTACATATGCAGCATGGTAAATAAGGCCCCCTATCATCTATCTGCTTTTTGCTTAACTCTATCACATAATAGATCCAGTGGCCCTCATGCAACATATGACATAACTATATTGATATACAAATAATTCCTCAAAGTAGAAGAGTTTTTTTTCCCTTTATTTATGTTTTGTCTTCTGGGGAGACCTCCCCTCATTGGAAATGTTTTCATATTAATATGGTCTTAGCTCAGGTGTCACATATTTTAGGAAGACTTAACTCTTTCTTGTTCTTATAGACCTCACCACTTTCTTCTGAAGACCTACTTTATCTCATATATGCATCTGTCATAGCATCTGTAATACTTTATCACACTTTTCATGTGCTTGTTATTTTACTATACTATGCTCCTAAAAGATTGGAGCACATCTGTTTCATCTTATTATTTACAGCATCTGCCATGGTGACAGATACTTACTAAAGATTTGTTGAATTAGTGATGAAATTAGTTAATTTAGTAGAGCTTACTTAGCTCTAGCTTCTATCGTAGGTGCCTATATATAGGGTATGGAGTGAGTATAAATATTAAACAAAATGAGCCTGCCTTCAAAGTAGTTATTTTTCAATGGAGAGGAGGACATATAGATGCGTAAATGTAGTATACTACTAAAAAGTAGTTTTCTATGTAGAATAGGTTATGGTAATTTTAAAGAAGGAGAAATTAGTTATTTCTTGAGAGTGTCAGGTCTTAAATGGTGTTATAAAGATGATGTTACATATTGCACATTTCTCCACCAGTAAAAAAACATTTTCCGCTTAAAACAAAAGGATAAGGTACAAACATAGTAGGGACTGTTACAGTGCTCAATGACTAGATATACACATTTAGTCTCATAAAGTTCTGCTTCTTAATTATTGTAGCAAGGGAGTTTGTGCACCCAACTGGGAAAACTACAACAACTCAGAAAGGATTGAGGTATGTGTGGGAGTGCTTGTTTTGGGTTTGGGCTCATATCTGATGATTTTGGAGAGTGTTCAAGGAATATCAATTGCTCTGGGTTTTGGTGCTATCAGATAATGTGCCTTCATTTTTTATCTAGAGGATGGATAAAGGAAGTGAGGCCAGATTTGTCCTTGGTAGAGAAGCAGCAATCACTCAAGTTACTCGAGAGAGAGGTATTTGGTTATTTTATTTGGTTTGTGGCATCCCAGTCCTCTGACTCATTATCCAATAAATTTATTACTTTTAAATTTGATATATAATCTACTATTAAACTATTTCTCACCCTCAAAAATACTATGGTGATTAAAATAAAACCTCTTCCAGCTTCAATACTAGACATCTGTGTTAACATTCACTCCATCATTTTGTTAAGTCTGGAAAATCAACAAAACAATGAATAAAGCCTGATTTATGACATTTGCCAATTTTTAACATTCTCAATTTCAATCTACCAACCTGACATCACTGAACAGAGTTAGGAAGAAGTATGTAATAGTTTACCATTGTATAGTACTTCTATCATATAGATAAAATAGATGTAAATAACCTCAAAAGCATAGATAATAGTAAAATGTAGTAAAATTATTGGGAAGTGATAAGTTCTGAGTATTTATGCTTTGTCTTTTTAATATAGTTTATTTAATTATAAGTTTACATAAGTTAATGTTTAATAATGACCATATTTAGTAACTGGCTCACAAGATTCTTAAAAATTTAACACTTGGCTCTTGTGAACTGATATAGTATGAGTCTTTTATGAGCTGGCTCCAGCACACCCCTGAACTCCTAGGTTGCTCTTCATCCCTAGGTTCTCATTTCCATATGGTTTTTGTTTATAGACTACAATTTCTGATCCATTCTGTTTTCTGGTCTATCTCTTAACTCTCTCTCACTATGCTCTCTGAAAATGAAGATGAATCATCTGAAAAATCTCTAATATCACCAATTACTTTAGGACAATATTTTAAAAAACTCATTAACTGACACTCAGCCCTTCTGTATCACTGTTTGTCCAGCAGCTTTCTCAAGTAATGAATATTTTTCTCCTACAGCCCTTCTACCACTAGGTCTAGAAGTAGGGCAGATATCTTTGCTCTTCACTGTTGCTTACATAACATTCTTTCATCTCCCTAAAACATCCCTTTTTAAATCTCATGTCATCAGACTATACACAAACCCAGTCTCACTTGTTGCAAATCCAGAGGCACTCCCAGTAATACCTGGAAAGTTATTGTTCCCACTTCACTGTCCTTTTTCAGTATGAAAGGGATACAAAAACATGCTTATGTTAGGTTTTATGACTCGTAACCACAAATTTCAAGTGAACCTTGAATGCTACTTGGGAATCAGACTATAATTTCCTAGATTATTAGTTCTACCACTGTCTGCTGAAGGCCTTGCTTCCTACTTAGAAAGAGGAAGGAAATGAGGGGGAATGGAGGGGGAAATCATAAAATATTTCTATAGTCTGCCTGCATCAGAACTACCCATCTACCATCTACCAATACCTATGTCCACATTCTTTGTATTTCTGCTTTTACCAGAGATGCATTTTTTCTGTTCCTATTTATAATATAAAATCAAACACTCTATGTCCACTGGATCTCATCCTCCCTTGCCTGCCCAAGGACTTTGCCCCAGTAATTCTCCTCTCTTTTTCTCTTTACATCATTATTTTTCCTTTTATTCTGGATCATCCCAATAAACATAAAGCATCATATTTCTCCCTCCCTAAAATAAAAAACAAACTAACTTGACTCTACTTTGCCTCCAATAATGGTATAATTTCCTTCTTGTTCATTACAGAAAAATTCTCTGAAAAAGTTTCTTCTACTTGAAGAATGTTACTTCCTCCTCTCTCAGTTAACAGTTACTCAATATAGAGCAAGTTTTGTTTTTCCCATAGTTCCCATGTTTGGATCATAGCTTACAGTTTAATTTAATGTATTACTATAAATGTATAAATTATAAATTCTATAATTCAGGTATATATTTATTTTTTAGCAAAATATTTGAAAGATGGTGTTGTATGCTACCATCAGGAGGCCCAATATATCTGGTTGTTTTGTGATGTTGGCAGCCACTGAAAATCATTATTGAGATCTATTTTTTCATTATGTATAAAAAAATGGGAATATCCCAATTTTATCCATCTATTCCCTGATTGCATAGGTAGGCTAAATGATATCTATTTAATAACAGAAATACTTTTATTATTGTCCAAAATTTTAATATTTTTATAGATTTCATTTTTGTCATAAACTTAACTTTTTATTTTTCTAAAAAAATTGATGTTATTCTGTTTTCTTTTCCAAGCCACAATAATCGCCTTGACAAGTTTAAACAACACACTGGAAATACTCAACCTAATCATGCAATTGTATTATTCCCTTACATTGAGTTATTCCAATCTAGGACTCTGAAGCAGAAATTTTTATGCCGGAGGTTTGTTAGGGGTATTTTTGAGAGTTACAGCTGTGTGGAAATAGAAGGAATGGAAAAAGGCAGAAAGGACTTTGAATTATGATGTAATTACAAAAATACTATATGGAGAGCCAATTTTATGGGGATCTCTGAAGCTAGAACAACTTTTAGAGTTGTTCTGGATCAATGGAAGCTCACATCTTGGTACTCTGGCAGAGGCCAATCATTGGATATAGGAAGAATGAAGGAGAGAAAGATTTCTTTGAGTAAGGACAATTACTGGTGAGAGAATCAGATGTGAGATGTCAGCAGGCAATACTGCTGGCAACTGAGGAAAGATGCCTCTGTTCTCACGGGCAATTTGAGTGGGGCACTGCAGCATCCAATATATTCTAATTTGTGTTTCCATATGGTTACTTCATATAGTAAAGTAAACTCATCTAGAATAAAAATATACTATAGTCTATTAAGTGTGCAATAGCATAATGTCCAAAAAATACTTAATTAAAAAGTACTTTGCTGAATGGAAAAATAAATGCCACATGTACTCAATACTAAATTGGAACTAATTGATCAACACTTATGTGCACCTATGGGAGTAAAATTCAAGGGAAATCAAGTAGGTGGGAGAGGGAGGTGGGTTGTATAAATTCACGATTAATGGGTACAATGCACATTAACTGGGTGAAGGGCACACTTATAACTTTGACTCAAACTGTACAAAAGCAAATTGTGTAACCAAAATGTTTGTACCACTGTAATATTCTGAAATAAAAAAATGTACTTTGCTTAAAAAATTCTAATAATTATCTGAGCCTTCTATGAGTTGTGATATTTTTGCTGGTGGAAACTCTTGACTCAATTTTGATGGCTGCAAGTGATCAGGGGGGAGTTGGTTGCTGAAGGTTGGGGAGGTTGTGATAATTCCTTAAAGTAAGACAACAGTGACGTTTGCCACATCAATTGACTCTTCCTTTCACAAAAAATTTCTCTGTAGCATTTTACCCACAATAGAATTTCTTCCAAAATTGAAGTCAGTCGAATCAAACCCTGCTGATGATTTATCAACTAAATTTATGTAATATTCTAAACATGTTTTTGTCATTTCAGCAGTGTGCACAGCATTTTCATCTTGAGTAGATTCTAGCTCAAGAAATTACTTTCTTTGCTCATTCATTAGAAATAAATCCTCATCTATTTAAAGTAACTTGTAATTCTAGTTCTCTTGCCATTTCCATCCGCATTTACTTCTACCACTGAAGTTTTGTTTTTTTAAATTTTTTTATTTCAGCGTATTACAGAGGTACAAATGTTTAGGTTACGTATATTGCCCTTGCCCCATCTGAGTCAGGGCATCAGTGTGTCCATCCCCCAGATGGTATGCACCGCACCCATTATGTGTGTATACACCCATCCCCTCCTCCCCCCCATCTGCCCTACACCAATGAATGTTATTACTATATATGCACTTAAGTGTTGATCAGTTAATACCAATTTGATGGTGAGTACATGTGGTGCTTGTTTTTCTATTCTTGGAATACTTCACTTAGTAGAATGGCTTCCAGCTCTATCCAGGATAATACAAGGGTGCTATGTCATCCTTCTTTTTTGTGGCTGAGTAGAACTCCACTGAAGTTTTGAACACCTCAAAGTCATCCATGAAGGTTGGAATCAAGTTCTTCCAAACTCCTATTAGTGTTGATATTTTGACCCCCTTCCATGAATCATGAATGTTTTTTTAATTGCATCTAGAATAGTGAATCCTTTTCAGAAGGTTTCTAATTTACTTTCTACAGATCCATCAGAGGAATCACTATCTATGACAGCTACAGCCTTACAAGATGTATTTCTCAAATAATAAAACTTGAGAGTCTAAATTACTTCTTGATCTGTGGGGCTGCAGAATTGATGTTCTATTAGCAGGCATGAAAATAACACTCATTTCCTTATGTATTTCCATCAGAGCTCTTGAGTGACTAGGTCCTTTGCCAATGAGCAGTAATATTTTGAAAGGAATCTTTTTTTTCTGAGTAGTAGGTCACAGCAATGGGCTTAAAATATTCAGGCTTTGTGGTTCCATTTACAGAGCACAGACAGAGTAGATTTAACCTAATTCTTAATGGTCATAGAATTTTCAAAATGGTAAATGATTATTGGCTTCAACTTAAAGTCACAGCTGTATTAGTCCCTAACAAAGGTGTCAGCCTGTCCTTTGAAGCTTTAAAGCCAGGCATTGACTTTTCCTCTTTAGCTAGGAAAGTTCTAGATGGCATTTTCTTCCAATATAAGGCCATTTTGACATGTAAAATATATTATTTAACGTAACCACCTTCATCAATTATCCATTATCTTAGCTAGCTTTTGTGGATAGCTTGCTGTAGCTTCTACATAAGCATTTGCTGCTTCACCTTGCATGTTTTTATGGTATAGCGATGGCTTCTTTTCCTAAGTCTCATGAGCAAACCTCTGCTAGCTTCAGCTTCCAACTTTTCTTTTGCAGCTTCTCACCTCTCTTAGCTTTCATAGAACTGGTGAGAGTTAGAGGCTGACTCTGGACTAGGATTTGGTTTAAGGGAATATTGTGGCTGGTTTGATTTTCTATCCAGACCACTAAAACTTTCTCCATATCAGCAAAAAGGCTTTTTCACTTTCTTATTATTTATGTATTCACTGAACTAGTACATTTAATGTCTTTCAAGAACTTTTCCTTTGTATTCACAACTTGGCTAAGCTTTTGGCATAAGTGGCCTCACTTTCTGCCTATCTGTTGGAAAAATGGTGTCAGTAGACTTACTCAACATAGAGTTGCCATAAACCTTCAGTTTGTAAAAACATATCTGTGAAGTGCAATAAAGTGAAACTCAATAAACAAGACATGACTACATAAAGATGCATCATTTAACAGAAAGGAAAAAGACAAGTGACTTTCATGCTTATTCTACTATGTGTAAATTGGTCACCTTGGTCCTCCTACTGAAACTAGAGAGTTTTAGGAAACTACATGATATCTCTTATACTTATGTAATTTCTAGAATATATTATAGAGCCACATTATAATAAAATTACATTTACACATGTGAATTTGTTGGCGTTGCATATTCAAATGATATTTTAGATTCTTATCCTTTTTATTTCCTTTGCAATATTTCAACCTACTGTCCTTTTGATTTGGAATGATTTCCTGATATTAAATGGTTTTAATTCAGTTAGTGTATTATAAATCAAAAGACTAGAATAAAAAAAGTGATCATTGGAAATTACACAAAGTAGACACATTGCAAGTAGAAAATTAAGCTACTGTTCTGTTGCTACTTTCTGTAAACCATGAGAGTCAATGAAATGAAGGTTAGATAATGGTATAAGAACTTCTGATTTGGTACCAAATCAATCCTAGATTTCAATGAAGGATTTACCAACAGCGGATTTGAACATGTTACTTTGTCAGAATTTTCTCTTATATGCATTAGTTGTAAAGGTCTCTAGAAAGATATAATATCTGTAGTTTAGCAATAGCCTCACATAGAATATATAAATATCCCATTACATATTCAAATTGTCATTTTAAACAGTATTTTTACAGGACATAATTTATAGTTTTCACTACTTCATGCGATTATATATTGTTATCAGATTTTTGGAAACAGAACATTTCTAACTTTAAGGATATGAAATACCTTTTATTTTTTTAAAAGATCAGGTCCCATTTATTTATTTGTTTTTATTTTTGTTGTTGCTGTGATTGCCTTTGGTGTCTTCTTCATAAATTATTTTCCTAGGCCAATATCTGTAAAAGTTTTTCCAACATTTTCTTCTAGAATTCTAATAGTTTCACACCTTAGGTTTAAATCTCTTACCCTCCGTGAGTTGATTTTTGTGAGAGGTGAAAGGTGTGGATCCTGTTTCAGTCTTCTACATGTGGCTATCCAGTTTTCCCAGCACCATTTATTTAATAAGGATTCTTTTTTCCAGTGTATGTTGTTGTCTGCTTTGTCAAAGATTAGGTGGCTATATGAGGATGGTTTTATATCTGGGTTCTCAGTTCTATTCCAATGGTCAATGTCCCTGTTCTTGTACCAGTACTAAGATGTTTTAATTACTATAGCCTTGTAGTATAGTTTGAAGTCTGATAAATTGATGCCTCCCATTTTGTTCTTATTGTCTAGGATTGCTTTTGCTATATGGGGTCTTTTCTGATCAAATTAAAAAACTTCTGCACAGCCAAAGAAACTGTCACAAGAGCAAACAGACAACCTACAGAATGGGAGAAAATATTCACATGCTACACATCCGATAAAGGGCTGATAGCTAGAATTATTTAGAACTCAGGAAAATCAGCAAGAAAAAAATCAAACAACCTCATCAAAAAGTAGGCAAAGGACATGAACAGAAACTTTTCAAAAGAAAACAGAATAATCGCCAACAAACATATGAAAAAATGCTCAACATCTCTAATCATCAGTGAAATGCAAATCAAAACCACAATGAGAAATCACTTATCTCCAGTGAGAATGGCCTTTATCAAAAAGTCCCAAAACAATAAAGTTGGTGTGGATGTGGAGAGATAGGAACACTCCTACACTGCTGGTGAGACTGAAAATTAGTGCAACCTCTGTAGAAAGCAATATGGAGATGCCTTAAAGAGATACAAGTGGATCTACCATTTGATACAGCAATCCCATTACTGGGCATCTACCCAAAAGAACAAAAGACATTCTGTAAAAAAGACATCTGCACTCGAATGTTGATAGCAGCATAATTCACAATTGCAAAGGTGTGGAACAGCCCAAGTGCCCATCAATACATAAGTGGATTAATAAAATGTGGCATATGTATGCCATGGAGTACTATTCAGCTATAAGAAACAATCGTGTAATAGCACCTCTTGTGTTTTCCTGAATAGAGTTGGAACCCATTCTACTATGTGAAGTATCCCAAGAATGGAAAAATAAGCACCACATGTATTCACCAGCAAATTGGTTTCACTGATCAACACCTAAGTAGACAAATAGGAATAACATTTATCAGGTGTTGGGCAGATGGGAGGGGAGCGGAGGGGATGGGTATATACATACATAATGAGTGTGATGTACACCATCTGGAGGATGGATGCGCTTGAAGCTCTGATTTGGGGTGGGGGGAGAGCAATATATGTGACCTAAACATTTATATCCCCATGATATGCTGAAATAAAAAAAAAATTTAAAAAAAGATCAGAGAAAATTTTTCTTTATTTTTCTCATTTACTCACCAATGTCCTTAACTTTGACATGCTTCCAGTTTTTGCATTATGAAAAGGCTTACAGCCAAGCTTTTTATCACCGATATGTATCTTGAGTTCTTGTTGCTAAAAATGAAAATTCACTTAAAATCAAATTGTCACAATAAAAATTGGTCAAAATTACAGGGTTTTAATTTTAAGGCAACTGATTTTCATCAGTGCTTTCTTCTACTGAAACATAGTAGAAACTTTGTCATTTATATGAACATATTTTAAATTAACCTATATTGTACTTCTGTGAAAAAATTATTACCTTTCAGTCTTTTTACACTTTTCACTTTCTTAATTTTTAAAAAATTTTATGAAATGGCTTTTCTTTAGTTTGAACAGGGCAAATATTGTCTCTCATTCGGTGCATTGTCTGTGCACTTTCTTGATGGAGTGCTTTGAAGTGCAAAACTTTTTAATTTTGCTAAACTCCAATTTACCTATTTTTTTCTTCTGTAGTATGTTTTTTGTGTCATATCTAAGAATGACATATCATTGTTGAACCCAAAGTTATCAAAATTTTCTTTTATGCTTTCTTCTATGAATTTTTATAGGTTTAGCACGTAAGTTTAATCTGTGATCCATTTTGAGTTAATTTTTGTATACTGAGTGGGTTAGGAGATCATCTTTATTCTTTTGCATGTGGATATGCAATTGTCATAGGACCATTTGCTGAAAAGATGTTTTTCCCTCATTGAATAGTGTTGGCACCCTACTTGAAAGCAATGGGCCATATACATGAGGGTTTATTTCTGATTTCTTAATTCTTTTCCATTGATCTACCTGTATATCCTTATGCCAGTACCACATAGTCTTGATAACTGTAACTTTGTAGTAAGTTTTGAAAATGGAAAGTGTAAAACTGCCAAATTTGTTATTTTTCAAAATTGTTTAGATGCTTTTTAAAGTGAAACTGTGCTGTTTATTTGCTTGTGCTATAATTTGTTTTGTTGAGAAGTAGACACTTTAGATAAAATATTGTAGTAGCTGTGGATACTGAGTTTCTTCTTCCTTGCCTTAGGCTTTTTGTTTGCTTGTTTATTTATTTAGTGACTGGTTGAATTATTTTAATGAAATCTATTTCCCCTGCAGTGTGACACCTCTGATGTTCTTTGGAAGATCCAATCTTCAGCATACATACTTTCACCCTTAGATGATAGTGGTTTCAGCCTAGCTGTCTTTGTCTCTTTTCCCTATTAAAGCCAGCTTTTAGATCCTACTAATTGCTGCTTGGTTGCTCTATTTTTTTCCAATTTATTTATTTGTTTTCTTTTTTTTTAATGTCAGAATATTATGGGAGTACAAACATTTTGATTACATATATTGCCTTGGCATCACTCAAGGGATGTGTAAACTCATAACTAATGGGTGCAGAGCACACTGTCTGCAGGATGGGCATGCTCTGTTGTTTTTGACAATATCCTGGGTGTAAATTGCTCCATAGTGTGATCCAATTAAATTCAAGCCAGAGGTTGAGGTTTGCTCTGACTCTGGGAAAGCTCTTCTTAGTTTTCTATATACCTTGTTTTCTCCAATAAACTAGGGCTAAGTTCTCTGATAAACTAGGGCTACTAGTTTTCACTTAATTGCTTTACAACATAATTTTCATTGTTTTTGAGAGTATCATTATCTTCGAAGTTCCCTATACTGTTTCCATTGAGAGAACTTTCAGCTCTCTCTTCTTTATGTTTTGCCTCCTCTTTGACCAAATCTCTGAGCCATGGCTTGAGGTCTTGGCATGGGACAGTGGCCTGTGTTTCTCTGAGTGACACCCAGCTTTAAGAGCAGGGCACTGGGCAGGGGTGGTAGCCTCTGATCTTTTCAGCTTGTAGTCCTGGTGTGGAACCTCTGCCCACAGATGAGCTGGGGTAATGTTAGATTGGAGCGCCATATCATCTTGTACCTAAAATTGATCCTTATGAGCAGAAACTCAGTGGAAGAAGAGAATCTCTGATATCTTGGCAACACTCATCTAGGGTTTTGTTCTTGCAAGTCATAGCTGGTGAGGAAAAGAAATTGTGGTGGTTTGTCCCTCCCAGGAAGATACTGTAGCACTCAACTGGGAACTGCAGGGAGAGGGAGCCCTGTATTCTTTGCTGCATCCACCTCAAATGGAGTTCCCACAATGCTGAGCAGGGATGGGGGAGAGAGTAAGAGTAATGGTTCAAATAGCATCACTGTTCATGCCGAGTTAGGGATTTTCTTCAATAAACATTTGTTTATTTGCTGTGTGCCTGTAGGACAATTTCCAGAAACATCATTTTTTTTTATTTTTCATATTTTCTTCAGTTATGCTTGTTCTACTTGTCCATAGAGATCCTCACATTGCCATTCCAGAAGTAGAACTCCCCCTTCATTTCTTATGTAGTTGTCATCATAGGGTCATACAGAGATTCTTTCTCTTCTAGGAATCAGATTGCCTGGGCTTTTGTGACAGTTTTTTTCTACTCAGCCCTTCTTCCTACTAATACTCTTAGCTCTTTTCTAATACCTGAAGTTAACAGATATGTGAGATTAAAAAACAAATATAAAATTGCAAGGACAAATCAAATCAACAACAAAAACAAAAGGAAAACACGTGAGGCATTAAAAAAATAACTGCCATAAGTTTCAGAACCTATTCTCTTTAAATATATCTATTTTGTTTATTATCTGTGACACTTTTTACAGGAAAAAGCTCCTATTTTTAGCTTCTGCTGAGACCTTAGTACTATGTGATCCCAAATCCTTTCCATATATGTTTGGACCAATCTTAGCCTGACTATGCACCCATGGTTTGTGCACATATCGTAGAGAAGAGCCTGGAAAATTGGATTTATTTGGAGTTCTAAAGGGCAAAGAGGGAAGTTTCAATGGTAGTGGCATTGTGAGCTTTGTAGCTGATAAATAAGCAAAGAGTAGACCAATTGCAAAAGACAAAAAATAGGAACAATGCTCAAAAGGCAGAGAACTGAGAACAGTGGAGATAAGAGTGGGTAGCCACCAGGATCTGTAACAGTCCTTGGTCCTCCTGGCTATCAAGTTTTTCTAGTTATTTTGTTTTGTTTTGCAGATTATTGGGCTCTTTCAAATAAAGTCTTTTCCTTAGTTCTCTTAAGTGCATTTTGCTTTCTTACAACAAAACACCTTAGCTAGAAATCTTGCAATGAGAATTAACTTTTAGATTATCAAAAATAATAAGATTTTTAGAATCATTCTACTGTTAATAGACTGTAATATGTAGTTATATATTTTTTTCTGTTAGAAAAAAACATTTCAATGGATACAAAGCCTTAAGGGTTGTATTCAATTATAATTTATCTCTGTTATTATAAAGTACATTAAAATGAAAAATAAATCCTGCATGTTCTCTTTCTAGTTTTTTATTATAACATTTTTATTCTGAATATAATATCAATAAAACTGAAATAAGTGATTCATATGCTGTTTGAAAACTACTTTAGTCTTTGCTACATTATTTTGCGTTTGCAACATAATGGCCGTGTTATGTAATACATACAGATAGGATTATTTTGATAACAACAAATTCTGAACCAGTAAGTCACATTTATAAAAGAAAGATAATTGGATATTGATGGAATAGACTGAAGTGCATGTATTTCTTTGTATTGTAATCTCTTTGATAAGTAATCAGTTGTAAAGGTTTTGGATTAACTATACAAATTAAAAAAAATTGTTCTCTTTGGGATCAGTTGATTAATCATAGTTGATTAATTACATCATTTATTAGTTAGATTTTAAAATAATTGCTGTTTCCTAAATGGAAACAATAAAATATCTTACTAGTAGATATGAGAAATATTTTAAACTTATGTGCATTAAGAAATGTTTTTTAATGTAGAAAGAAAAAAACCAATCCCCATATTTCATTTTCTTATTTATAATCCATCTTTACAAATATATTAGTGAATGAAAATAGAAAAATTAATAATCAAACTCTTTAGTTTTCATTGTTAGAAGCAGAACCGAATGATTTCCTCTTTACATTGTCACCATGTGCTCTTGACTGCCAAATATAGTGTTTTTTTTTTCTCAGTCTTTATTTTAGGTCAGGTTTTGGCATGTAGACTCTGAAATGGAAATTTGTGTGTACAACTTTAATGAGCAGTTCTCTGGGGGATGACTGCTGTTAGAATGTGAGGAAGGCAAGATTAGGCAGAGGGAGAAGCTTAACTGCTGTACTGTTACTATTGAGGTCTCAGCCAATTTCACAGCAAGCTTTGAAGCTGGAGCCAGAGTTTGTACTCACTCATTAGCAAGTCATTGAATATGAGATGCCACTGGAGATGGGGCATAACCTTAGGCAAGGCAGCAATCTTTGGACAAGGACAATTCCATAGGAGACACTGAGGTGTGAGCCATCTGAAAGCAACCCTCTTAGCAGCTGGAGGAATTAGCTTGAGGAATTAGCTGGAGGAATTAGCTTGATTCTAAGAGAGACTTGAGCAACATACCACCTTGGCAGTATCCATTCCTGACTCCCACTGTGCTTTTCAGATCCATATATTAACTTTACTCTATCTGGGAGCAGCTCCTGTTTCATTCTAGTTTCTTAGAGAAACTTATAAATAGAATATTAGTGGTAGTAACTACAAGCCTATTATTGCCATGTGGTTTCTGGGCCATGATGATACTCATTATTTGCTTCCACTACTACCCTCCACATGCTTACACCTCTGTAGGCCTACATGTGTGACCTGCTGGGGCAATGGATACCCCATCCTTGTAAGTTCTCAGCCACCGGGTACTTGTGTTGTGTTATTATAATATGCTCTAGCAAAAACTCTATTTCTGGAAAACATTTGCAATTGAGAATATTTCTTAAATGAGTTTGTGAAAGTCCATTGTTATCTTTCAAAATCTATCTGGCTTTTGTTGGTGACAGATGTGAGAATTCATTGGGAAGAAAATAGGAGCTAGCACCACTGTGCCCTTTTAGATCTTTAAAAGTTGCATTAATTTATGCTATTTTCCCCAGAGAGTGATATTGTTTATAGCTTAACTAAGTTGACAGGGGGGCAGTTTCAAAGGCTGTAGCTTGGCTTTCTGCACTATAATAGAATTTCCCCCACATGCCACGTACAAATGTGGGTATTCTGCCAAGCACCAGCTTCTGCCAGTGTAGCTATTTCAATTATATATTTTGAATTGATTATATGTGCACTGTGTGAATCCTTGGACCCTGCAGTTATATCTGATCTTAGATCAGGGCTACCTTTAATACATGGCCCCCATAAATCCCCATTGTAGTTGAAATTTTGGGTCCCTGGGTATTAGTATCAACTTGGACTCTATGTCCAACAATCCTCAAAATCTTTAGATATTACCATTTCCTTTTCATACACTAAACCTTTGGAGAAGACTGGGGGAGTATTTATGAAATGTAGTTTTTCATGATTTTGTAGGATTCTTCCTGATGGGGACTTGAAAAGTCACACAGATCCAGAAATTAGGTAAGAAATTATGACTTTTTATTGTGGTGGCTGTCCTGACCCTTTTGATCATCTGTCCTGCATTTCTTTTGGTTGTACACAGGAAAAATATATGCTGACTGCCATATGTATTGCCTCTAGAGATGCTATTTTCTATTAACTGTCTCCATGTCTCTGTACCAGTCAGACCTCCTTGTTGCCATTCAAACCTTGATGCTGTTATGTTAATCACATCCATTTTATTTCTGACCATTAAGTGCTGCCACCTGATTTCTGTAATGTCAGGATTTTTATCCTCTCCATTACGTTCAGGTAGGCCAGTTTGGTAACCGGCATCTCCTATAGTCATCCCATGTCCAAAGAGTGCACCTTCTTGACAGTGTGGGGCCCCTCTCACCAGCACGTTGATTATTGCTTGGATAAATGGTGTTTTCTCTTGATTTTCTCTAGGTTTTTCTGAAGAACACAACTGCAGTTATCTGATGGGCTTTCTGGTAGTATGTAGTTTATCCCCTTCTCCGAATCTTTGCATCCCTTCCACCTTCTCCCATGACCAAACTGGCATTTCCCATTCCCTTAGTGTGGGCCATCACTTCCTCCAGCTTTCCAAGTTTCATCCTAACAGCATGGTAGCACCGTTTTTCAGGGTCCTTCTCAGGGTGTTTAATCTCACTTCATGAAAGAGTGGTTCCACATGGGTAGACTCTTCCTTATCAGGCTTTTAGAGCTTTGTGCTTACTTTCCTTGATCCAGCACTCTCAGGATCCAGTCCCACCCATACTTTTACTGGATTCCTCTGGTAGAAATTATCTAGAACCTTCAGTTCCTTCAGTGTGTAACCCCTTTCTCCTTTGGAAGGTCTAGCACTTCCTGTCTTGGTTAATTTGTGACTTTATCCTATTATTTCTGCAGTGGCCAGGAGAGGAGAGGTGGGGGAAGATCCTAAACAGGTGCAGCATTGGAGATAAGATCTTGGTCTATGATACTAAAGAGGTCTGCTAGCTGTCACACTTTGCCCTATATAGGTGATTATTTGCCCTCTGGCATTCATTTACTTCCTTCAGAGCCTCTATGACATTCAGCAGTCACCATCTTCTGACTATATTAAATAATTTACAGAAGAAAAATGAATAGTTCAAGTATTTAAGTTTTAGCCTGTTCTTAATATTAAAGCATAGACAGATAACAGGAGTAAAGGGCTGTCACAGTTGAAGATTGAGACCAAATTTTGATTACCACTTCTGGAATTTAATTGTCAGTTGAAATCACCTTAATTAAAAAGAACAGTCATTTGTTTCAGTAAAATAGACATTTAGCTTAAATAAGATATTGCCTTTTTGGGCACAGTGCTTCTGTTAGCAGAACATTTCAATAAGTCATCAAATGCTTATTCACGACCATGTTGCCTCACACAGCTTTGCCTCTCATCATGATTATATTATAGCAAAACACACTCAGTAATGAGTTTATGCTAATGAAATTCACTGGTCCTGCCTTATCCTCTATCACCTAAAACAGTTGGCATTGCATAACATAAGAAACCAATTGAAATCATTTACCATGCCATTTGGAGACAGCATCCAGGAAAGCTGGGCTTCTGTCCTACAGGTGGTAGTATTTATGTTTGACCAGATAAGTATGTAGGGCTCTTTCTGCCTTATTAGAATATATATATGTCTGGAGTCAAAGATTGGAAATGGGTATGATTCCTTTCAAGATTTAATTTAATAAACCTCTTGAATAGTTTTCTTTCCATTCTTGAAGACTTCTTAAAAATTTTAATGTATTTAGGGGTACAAATATTTTTTGTTACATGGATGGACTGCATAGTGGAAAAATCTAGGCTTTTAGTGTACCCATCATATGAATAGTGTACATTGTACCCAATAAGTAATTTTTCATCGTACACTCCATTCTCACTCTACCCCTTATATCTCCGATGTCCCTTATGTCACTCAGGATGACCATACTTATCTATTGCTTGCTCCTACTTCTGCTAAAAAACGTGGTGTTTGGTTTTCTGTTTGTGAATAATAATTGTTCTCCAGTTCCATCCAAGTTGTTAGAGAAGACATTATTCCATTCTTTTTCATGGCTGAGTAGTATTCCATTCCATTATACATATATATTATATATATAATATATATATATATTATCACATTTTCTTTATCTACTCGTCAGTTGATGGACACTTAAGGTGGTTCCATATCTTTTCAGTTGTGAATTGTGTTGCAATCAACATTCAGGTATAGGTATCTTTTTTTATAAAATGACTTTTCTTTGAATATATCCCCAGTAGTGGAAATGCTGGATAAAATGATAGGTCTACTTTTAGTTCTTTGGAAATTCTTCATACTGTTTTACATAGGGATTGCACTAATTTACATTCCCCCCAACAGTATAACCATTCTGTTTTTACCACATCTGTTCTAGTGTCTACTGTTTTTTGGCCTTTTCATAATGGCCTTTCCAATGGGGGTAAGATGGTATTGAATTGTTGTTTTAGTTTGCATTTCCCTGATGATTAATAATGATGAGGATTTTTTCATGTTTGTGGTTATTTGGATATCTTCTTTTGAAAAATGCCTGTTCATGTTTTTTACCTGCTTTTTAATGGGATTTTTTTTTCTTGCTGATTTGTTTGAATTTCGTATAGATTCTGGATATTAGTCCTTTGTCAGATGTATAGCTTGCAAATATTTTCTCACATTCTGCAGGTTGTCTGTGGATTGTTTCTTTTGCTGTGCAGGAGCTTTTTAGTTTAAATCACATTTATTTATTTTTGTTTTTGTTGTATATGTTTTTGGGGTCTTAGTCATAAATTCTTTGCCTAGGCCAATATTGAGGTTAGGTTGTTTTTTGTTTTTTTTTTTTACCAGGTTTCCTTCCTATATTTTTATGGTTTCAGGTCTTACATTTAAGTCTTTAATCCATATTGAATTAATTTTATGTATGGTGAGAGATAGGGGTCTACTTTGATTCTTCTGCATCCAATTTTGCAAACACCATTTATTTAAATAGAGTGTCCTTTTCCAAGTGTACGTTTTTGTTTGCTTTGTTGATTGTAGCTATGTGGCTCTATTCTGTTCCTTTGGTCTGTGTGTCTACTTTTATACCAATACTATGCTATTTTGGTTACTATTGCCTTGTAGTATAATTTGAAGTCAGGTAATGTGATGCCTCCAGTCAGGGGTGGAGAACCTACAGCCTCGAGGCCATATGTGGCCCCCCAGATCCCTAAGTGCAGCCCCTCAATCAGATCTAAACTTCACAGAACAAATCCCTTTATTAAAAGGATTTGTTCTGTCAAATTTGGATTCAGTCAAAAGGCCTCAATCAAGGATCCAGAAGGCCACATGTGGCCTCAAGGTTGCAGCTTTTCTTTTTGCTTAGGACTGCTTTGGCTATTCAGGCCCCTTTTTGGTTTCATATGAATTTTCTTTTTGGGGGAGGGTGGGTTCTAGTTATATGAAAAACGACATTGGTATTTTTATAGGAATTGCATTGAATGAAAATTAAAGCTTCTTTAACAGTGTCATTTTGCAAGGGATGAATGTTTTTAAAGGATACAATGGATGAAGTAAACTTGAAGGTAAATAGCTATCTGGCTATTTGGGGGTCCTATCTCACTGAAACAGCAGGCAAAGTAGCAAGTAATTGAATAAACTGGAGTGATTGCTACAAGTAGGGAGAAGTTAGGTTTCTGTTACATATTGCCAGCAGGGAAGACTATCACTAGAACTCAAGACATTATCTTATGTACCACTTAATGTTTCCATGTTCAGTAGTAAAAGTTAATGAAAGACTAAATGGCCAGGCTCAGTGGCCCACTCCTGTAATCCTAGCACTCTGGGAGGCCAAGGTGGGAGGATTGCTTGAGCTCAGGAGTTTTAGACTAGCATGAGCAAGAGAGAGACCCTGTCTCTACTAAAAATAGAAAAATGAACTGGGCATCATGGCGCATGCCTGTAGTCCAAACTACTAAAGAGACTAAGGCAGAAGGAGCACTTCAGTCCAGGAATTTGAGGTTGCAGTGAGCTATGATGATGCCCCTGCACTCTAGCCAGGGTGACAGAGTAAGACTCTCTCTAAAATAATCAAAAAAACTCAAAAGACTAAATGATTTGGTAGCACCTACTAAAACTAAATGTATTTGTTTTCTAGGATCTAGCCATTCCACTCCTTATGTATGCTCAACTGAAATATGTGCATATGTTTATCAAAAGCAGTGCACTAGAATGTATACAAACGCACTATTTTTTCATAGCAAAAAATTGGCAACTATTCAAATTTTCGTGGTGATAGATTAAAAAAAGAAACCATCTAAAACTGCATGAATAATGTTGATAAATCTCACAAACATAAAATAGCAGAAATGATGCCAGGAACAATAGAGTAGTATATATTAAATTGGTTCCATTTATGTAAATTTTTTAAGCAGGTAAAAGCAGTCTATTGGGTTTGAAGTAAGATAATGGGTAATCTCAGAGGGGGAGATAGTTAATGGAAAGGACTGCAAGAGGAGCTCACAGACTGCTGGTAATATTGTTAACTGAGTGTTGATTACACAGGTGTTTTCAATTTGTGAAACATAATTTGATCCCCACATTTATTATATGTGTGCATATAAATGTGTATGTGTTTTGTGTGTGTGTGTGTGTGTATATATATATATGTATACCTTCAATAAAATGTTAAAATAATCTATTTAAATATTATAGAAGGACTTACTGGGAATTGGGGCTTTCCATCAGAGTGTCGTGATCATACAAAGCACTTGCTCAAGTTAAAAGGAAAAAAAAGACCCTGTAATGTCTAAGGAAATTATAGATACTAGGTACAGTTTCATAATAAATTACAAGGATTGCAGTAGCTATCATATATGCTGACTTATTACTTGTATAACTGAATGTATTAATTATTCTCTCATTTTAGTAATATAGTACATAAAGCACATTATTTATAGGTAAAGTTAAAATATAGCTTTAAATTCTATAATATTTAGGTGAACCAGAAGAGGATTTACCACCACCCAGAGTTGAATACCATTGACTGATGGTAATTTGTTTCCCCTTTTAGGAGAAAGGATCAACTTATCTTTATTTGTATGATTTACTTTGGATCTTACAAAGTAAGAAAATAATGCTATTTTTATTGTTGTTAAATAGAAATGTAGATATGGGCAGAAAAATGTATATGGATGCTGAGTTGTAAAAGGGGTAGACTGTAACATCCTAGTTTCTGTTGGCTGCCCATCCCAAATTGGCACTTCTATACTTACTCTTCTTCCTTGGGGATGGAATCCTACAAATGACATGTCTTAGAGTTACCTGTCACCTGACTTCCTGTTAGAGCTGCTGCTGGTGGGAAGATATAGATAAAAGATTAAAGGGCAGAAAGAAGGCAGAAACCATTTATTATCAGCTTTCAGTAATTGCCAGCAAGAGCCCCAGAAGGCAACTCAAAGAGATCCACGTTCTCTCAAGATCAAGGGCAATTCCAAAAGCATCAACAGTACTGAGGACTTCTGCATTGGAAGCAGTCCAGTTTTAAATGTAGCAGAAGCAATAGCATCACCTCTAGCACTGGGATTCAGCACACGGCTTTTAATTCAAATAGCTACAGCAATATATTTCTCTTGTTGCTGAGCTTTTTAACAAACAATAGACAAAAATCTGCTATTCTCACCTGAACTATTCATAAGAAATTGTTATCCTTAAGAGAAATGTGTGAATAAACATGATTTTTTTTTCTACTGGATCACTTTTAAAATTTAAAGTATTTGTTAAAAAATGTATCCTGTGTTGAAGTCAGTCAGAAAAAGATAATTTTCATCATTACAAAGACAAATGATAAAGTCTCTTCCTCATTCACACATGAAATATGATGTAAAAAATCTATTTTTTGTGAGATATTCTCAAGCTTGATTAGATTCTTAATTTTCTAAGTGATGAAAGTATAATTTTATTATACCAAAATTTATAAGCATAGTGGTACATTATTTTTTATTTCTAATTGACATGTCTTTGACAATGTCAAAGATAAACTTAAAGAAAATTAAGCAAGATAAGCCTTTTGAATTTGTGATGTACTTATTAACAATAGAGTAAATGAAAATAATGAAGTCTGTATTTCTGATTTATCAGATCTATGACAGAATATAAAGTCTATTGAGGTCAGTATGTATATATAACATAAAGAATACATTAGCCCAATTTTGTGTGAAAATTATTTTGAGACCTAGTAACTTTCTTGATCACAATCTTTTAAATTAAATTTTTTTAAATTAAGAAAACAATTTGTCAAATCCTAACAGCAAATACCCCTAAGTAGGTCCGAAATCAGTAATGATTTCGCTGAAAAAGCACTGATAACTTCCTGAAGACTTACAAATCTTTTCTTTCAACTAGCTCACTCTCTGAGCATTACTCTGCTATTTAAGCTCTACTCCCTAGTATTTACTCATTGCAAAGTTTCTTTGATTGCATTTAATAGTTTCTTGGAAAACATTTTTGGTTTCCTTGCAACTTTTTCTTTTTTTTCGATTGCATTGTCATGGCAAAACCCTTGCCTTGTTTAAACCCAGCAATTCACCTTTACTGAGCTTGTCAACAAGCAATAGGGCATGGTTGGAGAAAAACACGTTATGCTGACAGGTTGCACCTTAAATTTATGACCAAGAATAAGTGTTTGTTCAGTTTATCATGGCAATCCTACCACATATCCTTATTCCATCTTCCTCCCATTCTCAAAGAAGGTCTGTATACATTCATCTCTTCCCACATCTATAATGATTATATATATTATATATCATATGATCTGCTTTATATTATAGATAAAAAGTGAACTACTTTTTAATACAACAAAATGTACTCACATATCTGCATGGGAATTCACATATTTTGCTAAGGTAGCTGGCCTCCAGAGGATCCTCAATAATTCTACCTATTTGCATTATACCTCCTTGTATAGTTCCTGCTCAAATTGTAACAGGGCTGTTCTGTGTGACCAATAGAATGCAGAAGGAGTAATGGTATGTCACTTCCAAGATCTGATTATAGAAGATATTATTACTTTCCTCTTACTCTCTTTATTTCTCTCTTTCTCTGCTTTTCTAGAAGAAGCTAGCTCATGAGCGAGCAGCCTTATGGAATGATCCACAGAGTGAGGAGGTGAAACTTTTTGCCAGTGCACACGTGAGTGTGCTTAGAGTGGATCCTTTAGCCCTGGTTTCATCTGTAGGGATCACATCCTTGACTAACAGCTTGTCCGCAACCTCATGAGAAACCCAGGAAAGCTGCTCCATGATACCTGCCCCTCAGACGCTATGTGAGGTAGTGAATATCTGTTGTTTTAATCTGCTAAAGTTGGATGGAAGTTGTCACACAATAACAAATAACTAAAACAGTTTTCGTTACTACAAGTACGGTGTCGCCATAACAAATACCTAAAACGTGGGAGTGATTTGCAACCAGATAGTGAGTAACATTGGGAAAAGCTGTAAGGATTTTACAAAGTTAAAATATTAGTTAAAATATTTAGTTAAAATATTATAGTGCCTTGAACACAACTATTTATAGAAATTTGAACTCTGAGGAGACTTAAAGGATGATGAGGAAAATCTTTTTGGATTTTTGGAGTAAAAGATATCCTCGTGATTTAGTTGTAGTAAATTTATCAACCTTGTTGCCTGTAGTAGTATGCAAGGTAAAAAATTTGCCCCATGAATTGAATGATCTAGCTAAGGAGGTTTCCAAATACAGTGTTGAAAGTGTCACTTGATTTCTTCTTGCTGATTATAGTAAAATGCAAGAGACTAAAGGTCTAAAGGAAAAACTGCTAAATAGAAAAGATCTAGGACTTATTGACTTAAGATTACAATTCTCTTCAAATGGCAAATAAAGCTAGAATTAAGAAATTGTTTCCAAGCAATGATCCAATCTAGGGCACTCTTAGGAAAGAATTGTGTATAGATGAAGCCAAAGCTATGGTTGTAAAACTGTAGTCATACAAAAGGTCCTATAGGAGTTTGAGGGTATTCACAGATTTTCTCAATCACACTAGAAATCACACTAAAATTCGAGGAAGCTTTATGGCATTGTTTCTCCTGTCTCAGGAGAAGCCCGAAGAAGTGAAGAGCTTATTTCAAAGAGCTTGTGTGTCTGCTTTTTATAATATATAATGGAATGAATTGTAATAATTTTCAAAGAAGATGGAAAAATTTGTAAGTAAAGTTATATTATTTTAGCAGAAACACTGTTAGCTTGGATTGAAAGGAATAGAGTTAGTATAAAATCAAAAGATTATTTGGATTTACAAACTTTTATTAGAAGGAATCAGAATGAGCAAAACTCCTCTGCTGAAAATATATGCTACCTTTCATGAAATAGAAAGGGTAACTTGGAGTATGGAAGCAAGAGCCCTGTGGACAGAGACAGGAGATGAAGAGTGGTTTCCAGTCAGAAGTTCCAATGAAGAAACTTTCAAAATTTGCCAAATTTTGGGATAAATTTCAGAACTACTATGCAACAGTGACCATTCTGTGCTACCCATTTTCCCACTCTTTGAGTAAGAATGTTTGAGTGTGTAAGAGATAAACAACTGTCTCTTTATTTTACAAATCTTTTTGTCAAGAGAAACTATTCAAGCAGTTGTAGATAAGGAGTGACACTTGAGAAGACTCATTTGTACCTGATCTGATTTAGATGATGATATTCTAGACTGGGAGGTGGTTCTGTAATGAGTTTGAAATTTAGGGGCTTTGAGAAGTTGTTAGTGTATTTTAAATGTGGGATAGACATGAATTGTGAAGAATCAGAGGGTAGAGAGTAGAAGACAGGCTCCAAGATGGTCCCCAGTGATATTCACCTTCTGGCACTCACACCTTCATATAGTTTTCCACTATACAATGGTTGGTCTATCTAACCAATAATCTTACAGAGATATCACTTCTGAGATTTAGGTATGCAAGATATTGTAGCTTCTATGTTGGAAACTCTCTCATTCTTTCTCTGGTATCACTAGCTCTGCAGGAACCTGTGTCTTGATTGGCCCTATGCAGAGCTCTATGTAAAAAAACTGAGCCTCCTGTCATCAGTGATATGTGTGTGTTGAAGCAGATCCTCCAGCCTGGCCTTCAGAGACTACCTTCCAGCTGACAGCTTAAATGCAATTTCATTAAAAACATCAAATTAGAACCACACAGGTAAGATTCACAACCCTTAGAAACTGTGAGATAATACATTTTTGTTGTTTTAAGCTGCTAATTTGCGGTAATTTGTTATGCAGCAAGAGATAGCTAATATACCTGACTTTTCCTTTACTTTAGTTAAAAGACTATCAGTTTCTATATTAAGTCAACACTTCCATTTCTGCATTGAATTATGTCCCTTCTCACCTACAAGAGGATTTAGGTCCATTCTGAAGTTATTTTTTTCCTCTTGCATTTTCCTCTTGCATATTTTTTTCCTCAACACTCCTCTTCCTTACTTGATTATTCCCATGTCATACAAATATACTTTAATATCTTACATCTTAAAGAGAAATGTACCTTTTACTACATTCCCCCCTCTAGATTCAGTTGTAATTATGTTCTCCCCTTTAGATAGATATAGAAGGGGGAAAAAAACCTCCACAAAAGAGCTGTTTATGCTCACTATATGAGTCATTTATTCTCCAAAATCTACTGAATCTGGTTTTGTTAAAATGAACCAGTTACTTCCATCCTACCAAATCTAATGACAAATTATTTTGTTTTATCTTATTCCATTACTTAGGAACTGAAAGACAGAATCGATCACTTTTTTCATGAATCAAAGACTTCTTGATATACAGATTATCACAATCTTTTCATTTTCCTCTTCCCTTTTTAATAGTTCTTAGCTTCATGAGGTAGTATTGTTCGTTTATAGCTGGTTCTCTAGCACCTAGGACAGTGTCTGCCTTAAATATTTGCTACGTAATTTATTAAATAAATGAATCAAAAAAGAAAGTGGGAAGGAATATTAAATTTTTATTATGCTTTTGTGGTTTCCAATATTTATTTCTTTGGGGAGTTGAAGAATGTCCTAAAAAATGTTGGTGATTATTAGAGTCGTGGCTTTGTAGAATTCCAAGCACATGATAAGACTGTACATTCTAGTCCTCCTTTGTTTGAATGGAATCAAGTGATTAGAGCTGACCAATGAGTTGTAAACAGAAATGATACATACCATGTCATGTATTGTTTTGAGATTTTTATTATTCTCTCTTCCAGAGATTTTTTTCCCCTCTCCTTCTTCCAATCAGCCTGGAACCCAGAGGGAGAAGGATATAGAGTAGAGCCCACAGCCTAATCAAGTTGATAATGTATGTAGTACAGGAAAGAAAAACTTTTGTTACAGTAACTTACTGACATTAGGACATTGTTACTGCATCATAACTGGCTGATTCTTACTGACCTAAGCATGTAAACCAACAAAAGGTAGAAAATACCTAAACACCTCAAACTGGGGAATGGTTTTAGAGGTGGTATTAGTCCATTGCATCAAATATCATGACACTAAAAATATTGATTACTGAACACTATGTGAAAATGTTTTGAAGAATATGGGTACAATGTATCTAAAATATAGAACAAAATATTAAGTTGAAACTCATAATAACCACGTAAAATGATGTATGTTTAATCCTATCTGATTATTATTTACTTCTAGACACATAGTATGGTTATAGTTCTCTTTTCTCCTTAACAGTTGTCTGGGCACCACAGGGCTAGTTTTTGCCAAAAATTGACAGGAGAATATGAATTTGGACTGCAGTATTTGATAGCTGGTATAAGATCTTCAGCTTTCTTTTTTCTCCCTGCCATCATGATCAGTGAAATTTTTGATAATGGAACTTTTAACAGTTTTGTCCTGGGTTATGGAGGAGGGTCTCATACCAATAAAATGGGCATGTAATATTGCTGAAAAATAAAATTTAAAAAGTAATGGCTCTTTATTATTTAAGTATACCCTAGAATACCTAGGATGACATAAAAGTTGGTCCTGAAATAAAGGTGCTGCACTAAAGAAACTCCCAAAATGTGACATTTGTTTATTTGATAAAAATGAAGACTGGAAAATTTGGGATCTATTTTATATAATGGCAAAATATTTGAGAAAACTCTCATCTGGGATAACTGGGGATATAGACTTATAAATCCAGGACAGTTTCTCCCAATATCAGCACTATTGACATATGGGTCAAGATAATTCTTTGTTGTTAGGAGTTGTCATTTATTGTAGGTTGTTTGATACAGCAACCTCAAGAACAAATGACTTCCATTTATTCTCTCTTTCTTTTTTGCAGTGGAGGTGGGACAGAGGAATTGGTTGCATATCTTTACCCTTCCCTTGTTCTTATTAGAAAAATCATATTAGCTCTGAAAACAATCTCCTTGGATAGCCTTCAAGGCAACTTGTAGTAAACCAATACTACATATTTAGAAGATAATAAAATACTATAATCAGTATGATTTCTTTTGTCTATTTATTTTATTACTCATTATTTTACATGGTATTCATTTTTATAGATGATTCTTATGATTTAATGGCTTAAACTACTCAAAACCAGATTATGTACATAAAAGATAAAAGCCAATCTTTGTGTCTTGAAGTTTCGAAATATAAATTACATTTAGGTTAACATGAATATCTGACTTAAGCAGAATTGGAAAGGTGAAAGGAGCTGCTTCCTCTTATTATTATAATTCTCTTATTCTGAAAACTGCTGTCTGCAGCCCTCTCACTGTTTGTATATCTTCCTTTGATACTAAGGGCTTTTAAAGGGAGGTGAAGTGCACCTGTACAAATTGCTGCATACTAAAATTACTTCCTTTGAATAGAGTTTATTTTTGTTCCAAAGCTTTAGGTTATTATGTCTCAAAAATCACTTTTTTTAATTGTGCTGTTTTTAATCTTTTAAATCTTTTATTTCAAGTTACAATGTCTTCAGGTAGTATTAAGTAAAAAACAAAGACAGAAAAGAATAAGATTTAAAGAATATTTAAGTAAAATGAATTTATAATAGAAGCTAGATACAGAATAAATAAAATTCTAAAAGAAAGAATTCATATGAAGTCCTCAAAGGACATACTAATTTTGGATTGGTTCCACATATTGCTTGTTGATAAATTATTTGCTCAATCATGTTACTTTCCCTTTTCTTTAAATAATCTCCCCCAAACTATTTAAACATATAACATTATCAAGTTACATATAAAGGAATTGGTCCATGCCAACAATGCATTATAATTTGTGAAAAACAGAGCAAATCAATTATGCATAAATTCCAAGTATATTGATTATGTCCTATTCAATTTATTAATTTAATACACATATAATTTTGGAGACCTGTTTATTAATTTTTATCTGGATACATGGTGATATTGGATATATAACTTCATCCCTGTCTGTGCTAGAGCATTTATCACACTAAAATATAGGTCTTATTTTACAATGTCTTAAAGGCAGGGATCTTTTAAATGATCTTGTTATGGTAAGTTTTTAAAACAATTCTGGGTATGTAGCAGAAGCTAAGAAAATATTTAACAAATGACTAAAAAGTTGATTTATGAAGTTGTTTAGAAGAGAATAGCCCTGAAAGACAACTGCCTTAGAAATCAGGAAGTCTGGTGGGAATATGTTGGAAGTAAAATGTGACTTTCTGTTAATGCTAATTCATTTCAAGAAGAATTACTAATTTGTTGTCCTTTTAATAATATTTGACAGAGTTTTCCAGAAGAATAGAATTAAAGTTTGATTTTGATCATCACTGGCAAGATTTTAGAGGGTCTTATAATGTCACTTATTAGAGCAATGATGAGAAACTAACAATTTTAAAAAATAAAATCATTTAGAAATTTGAGAGCCCAGATCCAATTATAAAAATTTACTACTTTCTTAAAGTAACTTTGAGATTGAAATTTATATTTATATTAAAATACCTTCAATGCATCTATGATTCCAAAACATATTTTTTTTCAGAACAATGTGAATAAATGCCATATTTTTATATAAGAATGGGTGAAATTGTTTGGTCTTAATAATAAATTCTATTTAAAAACTATACATTATTTTTCTGATTGTGGCATAAAATGTTCTATTTATAGAACCATAACTAAACTAATTATAGAAGTAATAGGTTCTTATTTGTAGAAAAGATAGGAAATGGAAATATCCTATAGTCATGCCATTGAACGATACTCAATGATATTGTTTTTATGTATTTCCTCTCAGGCTTTTTCTTTTTGTCTCTTGCTGAATATCTTATTTTTATCTCTCTGTTTTTCTCTTTCTTTGTTTATGTTTCTGTCCCTCTTGCTGCTCTCTGACTTCCATCTCTGTTTTTACTTTTCTCTTTTCCTTTCTGCTGTTGTCTCTTTCAGTTTTTCAATTAAAACATCCATGGTGTTTCACATTTATAATTTGCTTTTATATTGCACCAAATCACTAAAACTGGTTGAATACTGATGCAGAAAATAGCAAATCACCCATCCTCTGGTAACATTCTGGAATGTTATCACGTAAGTGAAAAATTTTCTCCACTGGAGCAGGGATCTCTAAGGGCAGGAACTATTTTTAAGGTCTGTTTCATTTTTTACAGTCTATGGCAAATTGATGAAATCTTATGCTCTATTTCAGTCAGTTTTATTGGAGAAGGATTTTGAACTGGATAAACTAAAAGTTGCTTATTGAAGTGATGATATATGTTGTGGACATTGTTGGAGATATTAATAAATAGAAGGATGTTATAGAAAATACAGAGGCACTAAGAAAACTAGTGTAGAAATAGAAGTAAGGATAAAGAAAATAAAGTGAATCTATTAATAAAATATTATGGAAGTAGAAGTTGAGAGTAAAATCTTGAGGGTGTCGAGATAAAGGTCACATGAAGAAAGGAGTTCAGCTTGTAAGGAAAATGAAAGGAAAAATAAAATCAAGAAGGGACAAATGAGACAATAAATCAGATAAAATGGAAAATGAATGAGAATTGCTTGTTGAGTGAGAAATGATTAAAATTTCAAAAATCCTTTTTATACCAAGGAATGTTTTTTTCCTTATTCAGTTTTGTTTGTACAAGTGTTAAAATAATATGTTTAATTTTAGCTTCCAGGTTATTACATGAACTAATGTACATGCATGTGCATATTTTTATCTTCACTAGATAACTTTGTATAAACTATTCTGGTTTCTAAAAACATGTAAGATATTTATTAAATATAAAATTTAAACCAAAGTCTATTTCTCTTGAAAGAGGTTCTATAGGAAAAATCTACATGTTTAACAAGAAATCTGTATTTTTTGTGATCATGTAACATTGAAAATCTAATAAAAATGCTCAACTACCAAATTAGAAATATCATTTAATTAATATGACATTTTCTATATACATGCCTTTGTAAGTGATGATGCTTTTGGAAAAACATAGTCTGAATTTTTCTTGTTGTTGAACAAAAATAGTACCTGTTTGAATCTTCTAATTCAAGTACAGGAGATATTAAACTGGCAAAAGTAGGTTTGAAATAGATTTTGGATAATATTTTAACTTGTTTCTACTTTATTCAAATTCTAAGACTGTGCTGTACAGTAAGTCAACCAATAGACAAATGTGTCAATTAAGCATGTAAAAATGTGGCTACAGTCAAATTGAGATGACTGTAAGTATAAAATTCATACTAAAATTTGAAGATAGTACAAA
Source organism: Mirza zaza (assembly GCA_008750895.1). Classification (NCBI taxonomy): domain Eukaryota; kingdom Metazoa; phylum Chordata; class Mammalia; order Primates; family Cheirogaleidae; genus Mirza; species Mirza zaza. The sequence goes on along the minus strand of VSMD01004287.1, from coordinate 49,129 downwards.
AGAAGAAGATAAAGTTAGTACAAAAGAGGAGAAGAAAACAAATCTAGAGAATTTAAAAAAATATATTGATATTTTAAAAGCATATATAGTAATGTTCATATAAAATTACTATCAAATAACAATTTATAAATTGATTACATGGTGAAATGATAATATCTTGAATATAGTGGGTTAAATGAAACATAGTATTAAAATTAATTTTACCCGTTTCTCTTTATTTTTTAAATGAGGCTACTGGAAAATGTAAAATTAGACATGTGGCTCATTTATATTTCTAGAGGACATCGCTTCTGTACGTCAGGGGTCAGTAAACTACAATCTGTAGGTCAAATCCAGCCTGCTGACTACTTTTGAAAAACAGCCATACCCATTTGTTTCCATATTATCTATGACTCCTTTCATGCTACAATGGCAGAGTTAATTAATTGCAACAGATAACATGTGGCCCACAAAGCCTGAAACCTTTACTCCTAACACAAAAAGTTTGCCAGCCTCTTCTCAAGAGTAATTTGGCAGATTTATTTAACATTAATCTTCAGCTTTTTCCCCCTCATCCTTATAAGGAAAATATGTGGGTGAGAATAGAAGCTAGCAAGTGAAAAGGTATTTTAGTAAAGGGGGTCTGCCCATCATCTTAAAAAAATATATATTTTAGTGCCTGAAATGATAGTTATCTTACTTAATGAAAAAGAAACTAAAATAATGGATGACAATGTCAACAGAAAACTCTAATCATCTATGCTTCATTAATCCATGTTACCAAACTATAATGATGACATAGAATCCCTTCCTGCTCCAACATGCTTCTGTTACATTTTCTTGGGGCTAATTTCACTGCTATCACTTTTAAGAAGGATGGATTATAAACTTATTGGCTACAGGACAAGCATGTGAGTGAATTGGCAAATTCAATGTTGGTTGTAGTTGTTATATGTTGGGAAGAAAAGTTTAAAACAAAGTAAAACTCAGTTTAAAGTTTTGGAGAGAAAGGGGAAAGAATAAAGGTGAGGTAGAAGATAGCAATGTTTTTCTACTATTAGGGGTGGGCTCTAATCTAGTTTTTGTTGTTTTAATTGTATATAACTGGTATTATATTAACAGAGAACATTTCCTATTAGACTTATTTTTTTTTAACCACAAAACCAAAACAAACAAAAATGCCAGTTTTAAATCCTTTAAAATGATAATACTTGAGGATCCTAATCTGCATCTCATGTACTTTGAACCTAAAGTCTGGTGAGAATTTAGGGATCGTGAGATAGCAGAATGAGTTTGTTTTACACGTGGTAGGGATGAGTATTATTGAGACCACAGGAGAAGATCATAGCAGATGGTTTTTAAAGATGTTTGAAATGATTCCTCCTGTTGTCCCCTGCATTATAATTTTCTGTTACTTCTATAAAGAGCTGGAGTTTATTTCCTCATTCCTTGTGTATAAACTGGCCTTCTGACTTCCTTTAACAAATTGGAGAGATTGTACTTGACTTCTAAGTTCAGACCTTAAAAGATCCTTGCAGCTTTCACTTTCATTTCCTTGGAATGCTGCCCTGAGGCCACTTTGTGAGAAAGATAATGTATTATTTATTCATGGCTGCATAATGATATCACCACAAATTTAGCAGCTTAAAACAACACACATTTATTTTATCACAGTTTCTGAGGTTTAGGACTCCAGACATACCTTGGCTCAGTTCTTTGATTAGGGTCTCACCAGACTGCAATCCAAGGATTGGCTGGGGCTGCAGTTTCCTCTGAGGTTCAAATGGGTAAAGAGCCACTTTCAAGCTCATTCAGGTTGTTGGCAGAATTAAGTTTTTCATTCCTAGAGGATGATTGTCATTCCTTGCCACGTGGGACTCCCCAACATGGCTGCTTGATAGCTTAAATCTAGCTAAAGATAAGTGACCCAAAAGATGAATATTGCAATCTTATGTAATCATTTATATAATCATGTACCTTTGTCATATTCTATGGGTTTGAAACAAGTCACAAATCCAACCCACACTCAAGGGGGGAATCGCACAAGGGTGTAATCAGAAGAAGGCAGCAATCATGGGGAAGGGGTGCACATTAAAACTCATTCCATCCCAGCTGGTCTAGTTTATTGGAAGGATGAAAGTTGTCAAGAATTATGGAAGGTCTTACCTGCAATCTAACAAGTAAATTTGCCACAATTTCATGGTTGCTGGAAACAGAGACATAATTTCTGGGTTAAAGATAAAAGATTTTATTTCTTACAGAAATAGCAGGAGCCAGTGTATCAGCATTTTCTTGCATTGGTTTCCTGAACCCTAATCTCCCTATGGAGGGTACCTGGCAATTCCTATACACTGGTTGTGTTACAATTTCTCTGTTTTTAAACAGAAATTGTGCTTGAAGAAAATGTGGTGGTAGTGCTTTTGGAAAAAAAGACACATATAACCTTCTTTGTTTTGAATTCTATGTGACAGTTAATTTCCAAACTACTTAAAACATTTCTGTGATAACCTAAAATACACTTAACATATTAGGATTTTAAAAAGTACAAATGACAAAGTCATTTATAAGTAGGTGCAAGATTTGTAAGATAGCTAGTCAAGACTTTGCAAAGTGCCAAACTAAAATTTTCTTTTAATTAGAGAGAGTCAAGAGAATAAGGGTGAAAAGAAACATCTTCTACAAGCAAGCATTTCTGTAAAAAAAAAAAAAAAAAAATTCAAGACATTTTTTGTTCTTTCCCATTAGAAGTAGAACATAATAAAGGAAAATATTTCTTGTCATGTTGTTTTAATTTTTTCAAGGTATATAACTTGAACAATAATTTTGAACTTTGAACAATAATTTTAGAGAAAATTAACTTTGGTAATTTCTTTTGAAAATTATATATATATGTATTTGTATATATATGTGTGTGTCTGTTTGTGTTTATGTGTGTATGTTATATTGAGATTCCTGTTCTTGTTCTATTCTTGTTCTACTATTTCCATAAGATTCCACTAATGGTGTGTGGTATGGATGGGGGAGAGGATTCAAAGTAATGGAAAGGGTCCCTCATAGCAGCAGTGAGGTTTTAGTACATCATTAAACAAAGATAATGGGAATTGGTAATTTTTACAGTACATTTGTACACATGTCACAAATTTATATAATGAAGTAAGTTAAGGCATGTACCCCAATGTATGGAAACAAACTATTATGACATCAAAAACAAAAGACCAAAAGGAGAAGGAGAAAAAAAAAAAACAAAACAACAGGGCCTTGACAGAAAAATCTTCTATCTTATGTCCAATATTACTTTTTAAACACTTCAGTTGGATGAGAATGCTTTTTGTAAATGTCCAGAATACAAATAAAAAAATCAAAGGAGCTTCCAATTAGGAAACCACTTTATTCTGCCTCCACCAAAGCTGATCTTTCAAGACTATGTGTTTGTTGAGGCTAATTTTTCCTTTTTCTTTGGGTTTAAACTTGAGAAGTCTGTAGCTTATCTTTTAACTTTTCATTCGTGTCTTGGAATGCTCAGGTTTCCATAACAAAATAACATAACTGAGTGATTTAAACAACAGAAATTTTATTTTCTCACAATTCTGGAGGTTAAAAGTCCAATTTCAAGGTGCCCAACAATTCAGTTTCTGGAGAGAACTCTCTTCTTAGATTGCAGGTGGCTGCCTTCTCTCTTGTCATCAATGTCCTCAGTGGTCGTATAAGGTAGGGGGTAGGAAGAGAAGGAAAGAGTACTCTCTTTGGTGTCTCTTCTTCTAATGACACTAATCCTATTGAATTAGGACTACACTCTTATGACTTCATATAACCTTAATTGCTTCCTTAGATACCTTATCTCCAAATTCTGCCACACTGGAGGTTAAGGCTTCACCATATGAATTTGGGGGGACACAGACATTCAGTCCATAACAGTTAACGGAAAGTTTTGTTTTCTCTATAATCTCAGATAATCTCAGTTCAGTAATTTTTATGTCCATTCTAAAATTAAGTAAAAAATTCATGAACGTCCTTCAAAATTGCCACATCTTCTTTGCTTGCCTTGCTCTTCTTGCCTCTCCTGTAGCTCACTGGCAATAATGAGGGAGGGAGATGGATGGAGGATAGGCAAGGAGCAAGATTGGTCTAGCCAGTCCCATCAGTCAGGTGTCATAGAATTTTTCTGTAAAAGGTCTCTCAGTGTTGCTAGATATGCAATCTTTGTTTTAATTACTCAACTCTTCCATAGTAATACAAAAGCAATCATAGATAATAAATAAAGAGCATGGCTGTGTTCTAATAATATTTTTATTTACAAAAACAGTCAGAGGGGCACAATTTGTCAATCTCTTCCTTAGAGCATAAGTTAAAGCAAAAAAGAAATTCCATTTTTATCATCCTGCTAGTTGGTTGAGTATAGCAACAGATGAGAAGCTGCAAGCCTTGGGGATGAGGAAAGTCCATTTATTCTAAGGTTATTTTTCTTTCTCCATGGATTTCAACATTTGTTTTATGTTAAAAATCTCTGGGACACTAAAATAATCAGATTTTAAAAATTTGGTACCCAGGCTATAAGGAGATGAGTTAAATCTGAAGGTGGTGATTTGATACCCAGTACTAATATTTTTGCTTTCTTTTTCTTTTTCTTTTTTTTAAATTTGAGACAGAGTCTTGCTCTGTCACCCTAGCTAGAGTGCAGTGGCATGATTATAGCTCACTGCAACCTCAAACATCTGGGCCCACTCTTTTCTCCTGCCTCAGCCTCCTGAGTAGCTGGGACTACAAGCAAGCACCTACCATGCCCAGCTAATTTTTTCTATTTTTAGTAGAGATTGTTGGGAGGTTCTCCCTCTTGCTCGTGCTGGTCTGGAACTCCTGTCCTCAAGTGATCCACCCTGCCTTGGCTTCCTACAGTACTAGTATTATAGATATGAGCCACCATGCTGGCCCTCCCAGTACTACTTTTTAAGGATCCAACATACAGTCATGCTTAAAAATCACTTTGTTAGTCAAGCTTATTGAAAAGAATCAAACATCATGAACACGTTAGCACTTTAAACATATAAATGTTACTAGAAGCACCTGGGTTCCTTGGTGGTATTCTTCCAGATTTTATATCTTATGATATGTTCGGCTCTTGTATTGGTTCTGTTTCGTGTATTCGTTTAGATCAATCACTTCGTTGACAACTTATTTTTTGAATATGTGTCTCAGCTTTGACCTGAATTCATAACTTATGCAAATGTGGAATATTTATCATAGGTTCACATTCTCCTAAAGCAAGTAAAAGGCACTGGCATTCATGCCTAACTGCAGCCAATAGTAGACAGAGGAGCAGGCCAATGTATTCTGAGAGCTGTTACCTTTAATTAGCTCCGAGTGTGTGCGCACGTATTAGCGTGTGCATTGAGAGTAGTTCTATGATGACTAGGGGACAGTTATCCTTTGCTGGTAAGAAATTACTTATCCATCATTTCTCAGGGTTTCCCTGTTTATTGTTGTTATTTTTTAGGTGCAGATGTTTGTAAACACAGTTTCAGCCTTATGGGAGGGACTCAACAAAATTGAATTTCAGGTCTCTCCATAGGCAGAGGGTGAAGAAAAATGGCCAGCTTAATAGGTTATTTCTGAATGAAATTAGCATTTGAATTGGTGGGCACAATAAAATAGGTTACCCTCCCCAGTGTCTATGGGCAATCATTCAATCCATTGAGGGTCTCAACAGAAGAAGGTGGAATCTCTTTTTGCTTCCTGCCTGTCTAATTGAACTGGAACAGCTCAGTATTCTCCTGTCCTTGGACTGGGTTTTACATCATTGGCTTCCCTGGTTCTCAGCTTTTTGACTCAGGTTGGAATTACATTACTGGCTCTCCTGGGCCTCCAGTTTGCAGATGTGATATTCTGGGACTTCTCAGCCTCCATAATCATGTAACCTAGTTCCTCATTATAAATCTCTTCCTGTGCATATAATGCATTGATTCTGTCTCTCATGAGAACCCTAACACAAGACCATACAATAAGAATGAAAGTTTCCAAATTTATTTTATGAAGTAATATAATCTTGATACCAAAGCCTGAAAAATACTGTTTAATTAAGGAATATAAATGACTAATTGCATGTGTGAATAATAATGTCAACACAAAGCTCAATAAATCACTTAGTGAATTTGATTTATTAGTATATTAAATATTGATATGTCAAACCAAGTGGGATTTATATTAGGAATGCAAGGGTGATTCAATGTTCAATAGTAACACATCAATTAATATAATTTACTTAAATATCAGTAATTTTTGTATATGTCAAAAAGGTATTTGGCAAAACTCACTATTCTTTTAAAATAAAATAGGAGCAGATGAGTTCTTTGTGTATGTGTATGTGTGTGTTACAAAAAGCTGGAATGATGCTTATAGATAAAACTTTAAAATAATTTTAATTAAAATCAAGTGTAAGACTGAAGAATGTCCTCTGTCACTCCTGTGATATTGTGAAGTACTATCTAATATAATTAAACATGAAGAAAAATTAATAACTACAGGAAAAGGGAACAAAACTTTTATTATTTATACATGAAGTGATGATAAGCTTGGAAAACCCATTTCTACTGAATAAAAAAGTTTAGTCATGGTAAATCCCTTTAAGAAAAGTCTCAAGGGTGTGTCTTTCACTTCTATGTTCAGTCCTGGTTTTTGATAGTTGACCTTTCCTATGGCTTTTAATATGACTGTTTAGGGACCAAGCTTCTGTCCATCATGGGGCTCTGCCAGCCCTTTGCAGGGGCACTCAAACTTTTTAAACAGGGAGCCAGTTCACTGTCCCTCAGACAGTTGGAGAGTACACACTGTGGGCCCCGGACGAGTTGGCTGCTAAGCAGGACAGGCAGTGGCAGCAAAAACACCCGGAGGGCCAGATAAATGTGGTAGGCGGCCCTCACGTGGCCTGTCAGCTGTAGTTTGAGGACACCTGATTTAGAGTTTTCTGTTAGACCCTCCATATCAGGTTGGCAGAGAAAGAATGTGTTGGCTTATGCAGGTAGTTTTCATGGATAAGGCCAGAAAAATGTCTCATATCACTTCTGTTCACATTTGTGTGTCAGAACTTAGTCATATAGATGTACTTAACTCCAAGGTAGAGAGAGACAGAGAGAGAGTGTGTGTGTCTGTGCACACACATGTGTACATGCTGTGTCTGGGAGGTGTTTTCTGTATGTTTAGAAGGAAAACAAAACAAGTTGTAAATATGTAGTAGATTGAACCCTATTCTGCAGAGAAGAAATTTAAAAATATACAAATAATGATTTTCTTATTTAAAAATTTTAGGACAGTTAGAAAATGTCCTAGAAGAACACATCCAGGTTATAAAAGGCAATGAAATGAAAATAATCTAACTAAATATGTTTTAAAGCAATATCAAAAATTAATGAATAATTAAGAAGACCTAAATAATTATACTCACAGTGTGATATTGAGATGATGCAATATTAGAAAGATAGTATCCTTATTTTAATCTACAATTTAAAATTTTTTTTAAATTTCAAAATAGTAAGGAGGTACAAATGTTTTGTTACATGATACCTTGTACAATGTTTAAGTCAGGACTTTTAATGTGCCCATCACCAGAATCCTATTTTAATCTATAATTTTAACATATCTCTAATAATATGTCAATGTGAATTTGTAGGTAGCAAACCTGATTCTAAAATACACATTAAAATAAATAGATGGATATTACTAAGAAATTATGTAAAAATAAAATTTAATAAGGAAATAGTATTATATTTCTACTAAGTATTAAAAATAATTTAAAGTTTGCTGTAATAAAAATAGATTTATCTGGTCATTTCTCTCTTAGAAATTTATCATACAGATAAGTATAATATATAGAATGTTTATAGCCAGTACTATTAATGGAACTGATCCAGAAATTTGTATGCTTAATCTTTTAGAATAGATGACCACTGTAACCAACTATTATGAATGTACTGTGATAAGCACATGCTGATATCAGTTCTGTAAACTATACTTAATGAAACAGTGAGGAAAGTGTAGTTTCTTCAGTAAGTGGTACTAGAAAAATTTGATAACCACATACAGAAGAATGAAACTAGACTCTTATCTCTCATCACTTATGCAAATCAACTCAAAATAGATTAAATACCTGAATATAAGTCCCTAAACTATGAAACTACTAAAGAAAAATATTGAAAACTTCATGACAGTGATCTGAGCAAGGATTTTTATTTTATTTTTTTGCATAAGACCTCAAAAGCACAAGTAACAAAACCAAAAATATACAAATGGGATTACATCAAACAACCAATCTTTTCCATGGCAAAGGAAAAAATCAAGAGTGAAGATACAATCTACATATGAGAGAAAATATATGCAAACTATGCATCTGACAAATGGTTAATATCTAAAATATATAGGGAACTAAAACAACTTGATGGCAAAAATAAAAACCCCAAATAATTTGATAAAAAATAGGCGAAGGATATAAATAGATATTTCTGAGAAGAAGACATACAGATTGGCAATAGACAGTAGAAAAAATTCTCAACATCACTAATTATCAGGGAAATGAAAATAAAAACCACAATGAGATATCATCTCGCTCCAGTTGGAATGACTATTATCAAAAAGACAACAAACTAATAAATGCTGGCAAAGATATGGAGAAAATGGAACACTCATACACTGTTAGTAGTAATGTAAATTAGTGTAGCCACTATGGAAAAAAAGTATGACATTGTTTAAAAAATTAAAAGTAGAACTACCATATGATTCCTCAAGTCCACTAAATGGTATAAATCCAAAGGAAATGAAATCAATATATAAAAGGGATATCTGCACCCCCATGTTTATTGCAGCAGTATCCACAATAGCCAAGATATGGAATCAACTGAAGTGTCCACCAATGGATTAATGGATAAAGAGAATGTGTTATATATACACAACAGAATATTCTTTATCATTAAAAAATAAGAAGTCCTCTCATTAATAACAATAAGCCAGGCACAGAAAGATAAATATTGCATGTCCTTACTCATATGTGGAATCTTAAAACATTGATCTCATAGAAGTAGAGACTAAAATAGTGATTATAAGAGGCTAGGAATGGTAGGGGGAAGAGGAGCTGGGGAGAGGTTTGTCAAAGGTACAAAGTTACAGTTAGATAAGAGGAATAAGTTCTATTGCTCCATTGCACAGTATGTTGATGATAGTTAAAAATACATATTGTATATTTCAAAATAGCTAGAAGAAAGGATTTTGAATCTTCTTACCACAAAGAAACAATAAATGTCTGAGATGATGGCTATGCTGATTACCCTAATTTGATCATTATACATTGTATTAGAGTATCAAAAAATCACATCGTACCCCATAAATATGTACAATTATGATGCATCAAATAAAAATACATTTAAAAATCCTGCTAATCTTATAAAACTTGAGTAAAAGTTAATTTTAGATAATGATATACAGAGACATCTGAACCTGGCAAAACCCTGGTGTTCAAAGTAGATAAAACCAAATATGGAGGCTTATTTGCAGAAGGGCTTCTTAATTCTGGTGTCCAGAAAAACCTATAGGATCCACTGAAGGTCGCTGCAGTTGTTAATTATATTGATGTGATACTTTTCATATGTGAATATAAATGTATGTGTGTGTATATTTATTCAGGAGAGTAAGTTCATACTTTTATCGCATTCTTAAAAGCATCTGTGACTTCAGAAAGTACTAAAACCCACTAATTTAGAGAATTCTGATTTGGCTAAACTTACGGTGTTACAACTACAAATAGTATAAATTTCTGCATATTCATTAGATTATATGAACATTTAATTAAAAATAGGTGGTAGCAAAAAATTAGAGTTTTAAAAGGAGACTGGTAATAACAACAAACCTGAAATTGTGGAACTCAAAGGACGGACAAGACTCACATATATTGGGACTGGTGCACACACCTTTGGAAGGCAGCAAGGGTTTTCCAATTTTTATTTGAATTTCTTTCTCCCTAAAATGTGAATATAATCTAAAATTTAGAGAAATAAGAAAATCGTTTCATTAGGATGAAAGGGAATTATTGGTGTGTGAACATGTTTTTAAAACTACTAAATAAAATGGAAAAGAGTAGTGTAGGAGTCTTAGAGGAGTTAGACATTATCTACCTAGTAATTTTTATATCATCATGAGTGAAAAAAATTTAAACAGATGATGAATTGGCTTGAGCTCCAATTTAGCCTTTAGTTATAGTGATGGGCAAAATTCACTCTCAAGCAGTGAAGGCGTAGCTGCAGGCCAGTGAGCTGTGTGATTAGATCTTGATATATAAGACAGGAGGTTGTCTTTTTGAAGCTGAATCTGAAAGCGTCAAGCAAATGCTGTGCATTGATGTTTTGTTTTATTTCTAATATATCAGAATATATTTTAAAAGTGAAATAATCACAAAACTATTTTTTCAAAAACACACACAGACTTTTGTGTTCTCTTTTGTTATTTTAGTATAACGTGAGAAAATCAACAAATTTTAACTGTACATTTGATGAGCTCTGTTACATTCTCATCTTAGAAATTTATGTAATTCACTTTTCCATCCAATCCTCTTACATCATCCAAAGTAGTCAATGTTCAGACTTTTAGCACCTTAGTTTTGCTGGATTTTGAAAGTCATGTAAATGCAAATATATCATATGTACTCTATTTTATCTGAATTCTTATACTTAATACAATGCTTTTCAGATTCATCTATGTTGTTGCATAAATCATTAGTTTGATTTTTATATCCAACAAGTATTCCATTATATGAGTATACCTCAAATGTTTTATCCATTCACCTGCTGATGGGCACTTGGGTTGTCTTTAAAAATCAAACCACAACTAATGGAAGCGGAGCACACTGTATGGGGGAAGGACATGCTTGTAGACCTAGTTCGGGTGAGGCAAATGCACTACATGTAATCAAAATGTTTATACTCCCATAATGTCCTGAATTAATAATATTAAAAAAAGAACTCTTAATCAATTTTACTGAGTTATAGTGTTCATAAAGTTAAATTAGTAGATTTTAAGAATACAAGTTGAAGACTTTTGACAAATTTATACATCTCTGGAACCACAATCTGAATAAAGATAAAACTTAATTCTACAACCATTGAAAGCTTCTCCTGATCCTTTGCCTTCAGTGCCCCGGCCTCAGGGTAACCACTGATCTAACCAATAAAATAAAAATATTTTATTACTGTAGTTTAGATTTTTCTATTCTGGAATTACATTTGAATTGAATCATAAATTTCTGTCTGGCTTTTTTCACTCAACAATGCTTTGGTTTTTAAAATATTCTTCTACAAGAATGTTTTCAAATCTTCCATGTTGTTGCATGAATTAATAGTTTATACCATTTATTACTGAGTAGTTTTACAATGCAAGAATACACTAAACTTTTTGTATGCATTCTTCTGTCAATGGGCATGTGTGTTGTTTCTAGTTTTTAACCATTATGAATAAAACTGCTGTGAATATTATTTCACAAATATTTTTATGAACATATACATTCACTACTCTTGGATATATACCCATTGGTGCTATTGCTGGGTCGTAACATAAATATATTAACTATATAACAGCTTCCCAAAGTAATTGTATCATTTTACACTTTTACCTGAAATATAGGAGAATTATAGTTGTTCCATATCCTTGGTAGCACTAGACAGACTTTTTACCTCAGTCATTTTAGTGGGTATGAAGTGGTATTATATGTATATCCTTGATGACTAATAACAATTAGTGAACACTTATGAAGTGCCAAGTATTCTTTTAGGTGAGATTTGCTTGTATTTTATATTCAAAATAACTTTAAAAAGTAAGTTCTAAAAAAAGTGATAATCAGAGACAGCTACTTTATTTTTATAAATCTCCATATGATTGTATTATCAGCTGTAACTCTTCCCACACCCACTTCACAAGTAAACTTTAGGCTTTTTTCAAGGCAAAGCAGCATGTTTATTGTAGTATTATTTAGTGCATATCTTAAACATCTAATATGTGTAAAACTGCTACAGTTTTTATAGAATCCCGTCTTGATCACTGACAAAGATTTTCAGTGTTGTGCCTGTAACTTCCTTTCCCCATAAACCCTGTAAATTTATTGTGTGGCTTTACATAGCATGGCTATGTATAGAAACACGTAAGTCTCATTATAGAAAAGCTAACTATATCTTTATATTCCTGATGCTTTAAAAAATTTTTTCTTTTTGCTTTTAGCAATTTTACTATGATGACTTAACTATAGTATTTCACATGATTTTTTCCCATTTGGTGTTCCCAGTGCTTACAGAATGTATAGATTGAAATCTTTTATTAGTATTAAAAATTCTTAATGATAAATCCTTCCAGTATTTCTTCTGCCCCATTCTCTCTCTCCCCTCCTTTTAGCACTTCAATTATACTTTATGTTGCACCTTTCTGCGGTATCTTATGTATTCCTTGCACTTTTTTCTATGTTTCTTTTTCTGTGTTTCTCAGTTTTTTTCCCCTAGGAAACAGTTTCTTACTTAACAGTTTGTTAGTTCAATTTTCCTGCACCAAGTTTTTGCATGTGGGAAAAAGGAAAGTAAGTTCCTACCTGGAACTATTCCATTTAAATATGGTTTCTTTAGGAGCCACGCTTCTTCTGACTTTCTGAACCTAATCATGTTCTAGGGATCTTCCAGGGCTCTTCCAGTTTTTCACTGGCTATTGTCACTAGAATTCCTAGCCTCTGTCTTGTAAAGTATCTCTCTTTCTTCTAGAGACTTTATTAAATCTGTCACCTTTGTGTCACTGAGCTATTTATATATCTTATCTCTACATCTTCACATGAGCTTACATCTGTGCAATTGCCACGCAAGGTCCAAGCACACTTTTGCTTCTGATTCTGGAGATCTATGATTCAGTAACTCATTGTCTTTCCCTATTCTACTGTCTCACTCCCATTGCTACTCCTTGATTACTCTAAAATTTTCTGTTGTCTTTTGTTAGCAGTTAGTATTTAGAATTTCCTTTTAGCAAGTACTAGGCTCCAGTTTGAGTGTCTTTTTTCCCCATTTTTTTTTCCTGAGAATGGAGATTTTTCTTTGTGCATGCATGTGTGATTGCTGCTGTAAACTGCTCTTCTACATGCTAATAAGAAACATATCACTGTTGTGCATGGAAAATTTTAAAGCAAAGCTACTACTTTATTCATATCACTGACAACTCTTTAAAGCTCTGTTTAATTTTAGGTCAAGAATTTGTGTGGAAAGTTGGGGAGAATGATATGAATCATCTGAAAATTTTAATTAGTTTATAATCTATGAGGATAATTTCTCACTGCATCTACTGAGTCCTCTTCCCCAGGTACCGTATTTCTCTTCAGGTTTTGGTGTCCCTTTTTGTGTAAGTAGGAGTTTTTATTGTTCTCTCAATTCTGAGTAGAAATTTATTTTTCTAGACTCAACTGACTTGGGTCAGTGGCTACAGAGCTGCCTCTTACTCACCTTCTTTTCTCCTCTTCATCAAATTTCCAGCCCAGATTTCTAGTTAATACAACTAGGTATCAAAAAACTAAGAAGCTCATATTGTACTTCATTCTCCCTTCCTAGCTATGATGCCATATAGAATGACAATTCTATGAGACACTTCAGGTCTCTTCTATAGCATGTCTGTACACCTAGAACTTACATTTTCTCTAAGGTTTTGCTGTTTGAAGGCTTTAGGACTATGCTAATTTCTCTTAGACAGTTCTACACTCTGCATGAGATCTGTAGATGTATTTATATATCTAGTTCTGGTATTTTCTGACAGTTGGTTTCAAAATATCTTCTATTCAACAATTATTCATTTATTAACTCTCTCTTTTCTCTCATTCTTGTGCTCTCTCTCACTAATGGACCTCAATGAGGAGAGTGGGGTAAAAACATGATTATTAGCTATTTTATTAGCTATTAGCTATTTTAAACTTTGAATCCTTTTAAACTTTACTAAATGCATATACATTAATTACAGATATTAAAATTACTTCAAAAAGATTCTTGTCATATTTTCAGACATCATTTTAAAATAAGTATTATGATAACCTAAATATGTATGTTGATTAAAATTTTGAACTATTTAATACAAAAGAAAAGAAAGTATGTGAAACAATGGTTTATTTCATATGTATTTTTTACTTGCTGGTATATTTCTTGAAAGCCTAATAAATATACTTATTATCTAATGATGGGTTTTAAACATTTACCATTTTGTAGAGAAACAAAAAGACTAAAAGGACCAGGATAGCAGGAAAAAAAAATGAAAAGAAAAAAGAAAGGGAAGCCACAAAGAGCAGATGCAACAGACAATAGAGACATTAAACTGGGAAGGCATGTCAAAAGTTTATCATGACATTCATCATGTTCTCCCTCTGTGGCAGTCATGCAGACTTTTTTCATTCTTTTGAATGTGTCATAATTTTTTCTAGAGGGTCTTTGTTTTCTCTATCCAAAGCATTTTCATCATCTGGTTAATATTATTCTTCCAAACTCAATTCAATATCAGATCTTTAAGAAAACCTTTCCTGAAGGTTCTCCTGTTTTATGTGTTAACCTATCCTTAGACCAATATTTCATGGTAATTATCATGATTCTGTTTTTTTATTTGTGTAATTGCTTGTCTAGCCATTACACTAGACTCTAAAATCCATAGATAAATGAGCTATGTTTTATTTTGCAAAGCATTATATTTTTAATTCCTTACTTAGCATAATATACATATCAATAAAATGATTGAATTATTAAGGAGAAATGGACATCCCTAGGCTGATGCCAGTGTGTATATATGGCATAATCTCAAAGAATTTTCAAGGCTTCTATTGAAATCCTGGGTATAAAGATAAATGAATGTTTAAATTGGAAGTATTTTTCTCACAGTTGTGGTAGGCACCAGGGAAGGGCTTAGAAGAAATTACTCCAATTAACTCCTATCACTGTATAAGCTTCCTCTAATAAATATCTGCACTTAGATACTCTGAGAATGCTGGGGAAAGGGGAGGATATAACAATTAGAATTACTGAGTGGTCTAGATTACTGGGAAACTTATGACACAGCAGGTAAGTGTGGAGAACTTGAGGGCCTCGGTAATAGGCTTATCTTGGGCTGAAAGCATTTTAGGTTACTCTTAAGTATTTTCTTAGCCCTGAGAGAAAAAGTAACTATTTGCAAGAGTGGGTTAGGGGTTGACAACATCTGGAAGGAAACGCATTCTACCAGGATGGGACATTATTTGTGATAGAGTAGTACAAACCATAAGGTCAGAAGGAAAACTTTGCGAAAATAATTGGGTCTAAGAGATTGTTGCAAGGTGTCCAAGGCACACTATGTCTTCTTATAATCTGGGGATCATTTTAGGGAATGTTCCACTTTGGGTTTTTGCTCTTTATAGAAAATAAAACTTTTGCAACAAGAAAAAGAAATAGTAAGCGTTGCTTCACCTCACCATATATCTTAGTTTGTTTGGGCAGCTGCAATAACATACCACAGACTGTGTAGCTTATAAAAAGCAGAAATTTATTTCCCATGGTTCTAGGCAGGCGTCTTCAAACTGCAGCCCGTGGGCCACATGCAGGTGTTTTTGCCCGTTTGTTTTTTTACTTCAAAATGAGATATGTGCAGTGTGCACAGGAATTTGTTCATAGTTTTTTTTAAACTATAGTCTGGGCCTCCAACGGTCTGAGGAACAGTGAACTGGCCCCCTGTTTAAAAAGTTTGAGGACGCCTGTTAGAGGCTTGGATATCAAAAATCAAGACACCAGCAGATTTAGTGTCTGCTGAGAGCCGCTTCCTGATAAAAAGCCTTCTTCTAACTGTAGGCTCAGAGGGCAAAAGGGGTTAGGGGTCTTTCTTGGGTCTCTTTTGTTAGGGTACTAATCCCATTCATGAGGTCTCTGTACCTGTGATGTAATCACCTCACAAAGGCCCACCTTCTAATACCATCACCTGGGGGCAAGGATTTAAACATATGAATTTGGGGGGACATAAACACCACATGTATCATAGCACCAGATTTAGGTGAATGCTATTTGAGATGCGAAGCAAAATTTTACAGATAAGAGACAGCTATTTCTTCAGCAGGCAATGTTTTTGATATCTGGAATAGGACTGAAATCTGAAAATTTAGAAACTGCTCAACCTGGTTTTCTTAGTGAAGAAGAAAAATAGAGCTAATTCAGTGGTCAATTGGGTGTTTTGACTTCTATTTATATTATTAACAGTTAATGAGCCTGTGTGCCTTGATTATGACCATTAGATAATAAAAACTCATTTCAAAGGGGGATTGTTTAGTAACAGAAAGTGCACAGCCTTTGAATTCAAAAGACATGATTGAGTCAAGATTTTATCATTTACTAGTTGAGTGGCCTTCAGAAGATCATTTAACCACTCAAATCATCATTCATCACCTATAAAATAGAATTGTAAATGCTTACCTACTAATAGAGCTGTTTATATAAGCAAAGGTACTCTATAAATACTAGAAATTATAAGCTCTATAATTACATTATAAATATATAGCAGTAAAATGTTAGTTAATGCTTCAATAAAGTACTCCATTAGCTTGATAATAAAAATAGACAAAAATTAGCAACAATTTTTTGCTTTATACATTAACTAGTTACATATATCTATGCGATAGGTAAGAATTTTTAAAATATGGGCTTCATAATGTTCATATGTAATGATAACTCTATCATATTTCTGCTGCTTTCTGCATTTGCATATTATAAACTTTGATATCAGGTTATTACCTGGTATCAAAGAATTGCAATTTTAAAAGTCATAAAGCCAAATTTACAATTAGGGATTTTGTGATGTCTTTTCTTTTTTCTCTCTGTATTCTCTCTCTCTTTTAGTCTCTTTTTCATGATCTACTCACTGGCCATTGGTATAAAAATATTACAGATTTTTCAGTACAGAAAAAGTGAATTTTGTCACTTTTAAGCACTGGTATTATATTAATATGTTGATAGTTCTGTAAGTAGGAACATGAATACTTAAGAGTATAATACTTAAGAAGTATAAAAAAGGAAAAATAGATTAATTCTATCATTTATTTCAGAGCAGTAGCATTTGTGAATGTCACCACTTCCTATTTATAAATTTATTTTTTTACTAGCTCTATCTGTTTGTCTGTCACTTATATACAGGGATTAAAAACTAAACAGTGTAGTATAATATCTGTAATAAAAGTTTAATTTTCCTATATTCTATAATTATCATTTCTCATCTTCAAATATATTCTTGCCTACATATCCCAATGAATAAGTATTTATTTAATAGATTAATGTAGAGAAGATCTTATTTAGGTTTCAGCTAAATAATCAGGGTATACTAAAGACTTACAAAATGTTTATTAAAAGAAAACGTCCAACTTAAAGAGGTAAAGTTACAACATATTTTGGAAAAATTGGAAGAAAAACAAGTAAAAAATTTCTCTAAACTAATTTGGCATGCATATTTTTAAAAATTTAAAAATAAGATCTGAATGATTGGGTTATTAAAATTATGAATTGGGATTTCTGTACCAGATATGATTTTTAAAATTATAAATTGGGATTTCTGTTACCAGATATGATTTTTGTTATACAAAATCAGGCACAGCATCTTCTGGGATTATTCACTTCAGAAAATAGTATCTGACCTGTAATTTGTATAACACTATGACATAAAAGCACTGGACTAGAAATCAGAAAACCTATGGTCTAGTCTTCTTTCAGGAACTTTTTAGCTTAGCTAAACTTGAACACTGGCATTGATTACCTTTCTAAGTCTCACCTATTCTACATATAAAATATAAAAAAGAAAAACAAAGTTACAGAGATTTCTAAAACTTAAATTATGTGGGTATGTAAGAATTTTTAAAAGCATAAAGCAATCCAAGAATTCTTTTTTTTTTTTTTTACCTAATTGTCATTTTCTTCACTTATGTTACTAATCTAGCCAGCAATGTGTTCTACATTCTCTCTAAGTGCAAAATAGAAACATTATCTATGATAGTGGCTTAAAGGACTAGGAGTCCCACTGAGTATCTCTTTTAATATTCACTAACCAGTAGCATTTAATAATCAAGTCTCTACTTTAAGCACCAGGGGACCTGATGTGTGTACTCTACCATTATTCCTCTTTGATACCAACTATAAAGGTTATGAGGGCAGGAGACATATCTATCTTGATCATCACTGTTTGTACCTACCCCAGTGGATGGTGGATTCTTAAAATGTTTACTGATTCTATAATGAATGATTTAAACACAAATTAATTGATTGAAATAGAGAGCATTATATGTAGGGAGCTGGGAATAAAAATTTCCTTGGGAGTATGAGAATTGAGGTTATAATCCTGGCTGGTTTTGTTTCTTTCTATCCATATAATTTAGGGTATTTCACTTAAACTTTGGATTTCTGCTCCTTCATCTGTAAAATAAAGAGCTTAACTGACAAATTCTAAAATTGTGATTATGTAGTTTTCTGCTTTACATGTTTAAATCCTTTGATAATGTTTAAATCATTTAGAGATGCCAGTAAACTGATTCAGACAAATGCCTTTTAAATTTTCTGCTTTACTCCCAAACTATCAAAAGTGTTTACCTACTTTTGTCAAAATCAAGAATTTTTAAAGCTACATTAGTAGCTTTCCAGAAGCCCACCATTGTTTCCTTAGAGACCTCAATTTATATCTATTATTTGTCTGAAACTGCAATTTTCCTGACTTTAAGCTCCTCCTCTCCACACAGCCCCCTCCACCTCCACTGTATGATACTTATTATTTTCAGGCTGACACATACTCAGTATATATTCATGAAGGCAGTGCCTCTGGAGACATAGGATAGCGGCAGGCCGCAATTGCTTTCAGAATACCTGTAGACTATTTCTTGCCCCTAAGTGAAAGCATGGCTTCCCTAACACCGAGTTCCTCATTCCCTTAAATGAGAGCAATAAACTTGTCTATTCTCCTTAACTTCCATCCCTCCAGCTGGGATGGAAACTTGAATTATTAAAAACCTAATGTCAGTAATTACTGACTTTTCCCAAATCTGGTTGAACCCTATTATGCTTGGATAGCATTATCAGCAGCTTCACATCCGTTAGGGAACTAGGGCCAGAAAAAGTCCCATCAGTCCCATCATATGTTGCTCTGAACTCTTCAATCTTTCTGAATCCTTAACTATGTCGAGAAGAAATTGGCATGCACTTGATCTGCCCATTAACTCCACCCATTACCCATATAAAACTGCAGTCCGTGTGGAATATTAGGGACAAAGTGTGAGCTTGTTTTTTCCGCTTGAACAATAATCACATCTTTTCCTTCTGGACAAGTTAGGATAATCCCCCAAATAGTTTATTTCCTGGCTACCATCTTCCTTTCTTCATGTGACTCAATTACAGATGTGTATAGAATTTATTGTTCCTAACTGATTTCTTTGTCTTTCTGTGAACACAATGTGCTTATGGCTTTTGAGCATTTGTTCTATTTTATTTCATTTTGGTTTTTAATAGTTACTAAAAACAGGATATTTCAGAAATCAGAGAGAGTAAATCTCTAGATATATTTCTCTTTAAATGTTAAAATAAATTTCCCTTAAATGTTAAAATAATTTTCTACTAAATGTTAAATAAATAAAGAAAATACATTTTAAATATCTAATATAATTTCCTCCCTAGGCTTATGGCCTTATTTCTTCCTGCATCACACATTTTTTTAATAATGAAATCAGATCCTAAATGTAAAATAATATAAAATTGCAAAGATTTCTTCTTTCATCTTACAAAAAGAGAATATAGGGAATTATTAAGGCTATTTGACATGTTATTATTAAGGAGTTGCATGAGAAGAAGTACCATCTAGAAGAGATAGTTATCATCCTCTAGGTTAAGTTTCTATGGGTAATGTTACCGATATTAAAATTTCAGAAACTATGTGTTGTAGAGATAGAGCCTGATGATTTGTCAATGCCCTAGTTATCCATGATATGTTTCTATTTATAGGACTTGTGGTATCTATATTATGTGATATCAGACATCAACAGTATAATAATATCAATCATTATTTTAGTATTTTTGTAAAATGTTAACTTGGATGTTATTACTACTTCTCCTATATTTGAATTTTGCATTTTCTAGGCCAGTGTTTCATGACTGGGGACCCATACCACTTACCTATTGAGATTTATTAATATATAGATATTTAAAACTTAATCCAGACTTACTGAATCTTGTTAACTGATATTCTTGATGTATTCTTGGTATATTCTAATTATATGCTTGGTGTATTAATAGCTTATTATGTCTCAGGATTATTATCTATTATATCTGAATAATTTTTCTCTGTAGTGATTATGTTCATCTATTTTTATAAATTAAATGTAATATATACTCTTCTCCAAAAATAGGTTATCATTATGCTTATGCATTTACAAACAGTATGATATTTTTGTCCAAAATTGCTTTGGATTTATTTTATTATCTTGTTTCGCATACCGTAGAAACAACCAGATTGATTTTGTCAATTGTACTATTCTTCATATGAACTTTCTTCAGATCTTTCACTTTTGAAAATGATCAGTTATAAGTTAACTACAGCCATCTTAACTCTTTGTAATCTACCAATAGCTTTTTGTTTTGTTTTGATACTTCCCTCAAGCACTTGCCATCAGCTGCAGACTATGACACTTTATCTTAAACAAAGAAGGACTGTCTCAGAGCTCAGTGGAAAAGAACTATGCAAGGTACTTTTGGGTATCAGCTTTTGAAGGCATCACTTAACAAATTTGAGACTCTACCAGTAAAATAAGTCACAAATTCTAAATTCTAGCCAAGAAGCTGATGGGTTCCTGAGACTGTTAAATTTAAGATAGAGATGAACAAGAATTATTAATACATGGGAATACATGAGCTGATGAAGGCTGACTTGGATTTTTATTTGGGCCATTGCTGATTTTTTAATGTTCTGTTTTTCACTTATAAGAGGAACCTCTTTCTCTTTTCTCTTAAGATATCTATAACTTCTCGCCATCAAATTGGTACTGACTGATTAAAACTATGGTTTTCAAATGGTGGCAATGCTCACCAGGGATTTGGGAGGGGGGGGACCCAATCTTAGGGAGGTGGCGAGTATTTTGGAAGGGAAGGACATAACTCTATCCCTTCTTGGGGAGAGACAAAGATATACAATGTAACCAAAATGTCAAAAAAAAAAATCAAAACTAAATTTTTTATCGGGTGGTGGGCAGGTGGTAGGGGGGAGGAGGAAAGGGGTGTATGCTTCCATAACGTGTGCGATGCATACCACCGGGGGATTGGACACATCGGGGAGAGGGAGGAGGGAAGGGGCAATATTTGTAACCCTAACAATATTTGTACCTCCATAATATGATGAAATAAAAAAAAATAAATAAATAAATAAAAATGTAAATATCAAAAAAAAAAAGTCTCCAAACAATAAATGCTGGCGTGGATGCGGAGAGAGAAGAACACTTCTGCACTGCTGGTAGGACTGCAAACTAGTTCAACCTCTGTGGAAAGCAATATGGTGATACCTTAAAGCGATACAAGTGGATCTACCATTTGATCCATCAATCCTATTACTGGGCATCTACCTAAAAGATCCAATGACACTCTACAAAAAAGACACCTGCACCCGAATGTTTATAGCAGCACAATTCATAATCGCAAGGCTGTGGAAATAGCCCAAGTGCCCATCAATCCAAGAATGGATTAATAAAATGTGGTATATGTATACCATGGAGTACTATTCAGCTCTAAGAAACAACGGTGATATAGCACATCTTATATTTTCCTGGTTAGATCTGGAACCCATACTACTAAGTGAAGTATCCCAAGAATGGAAAAACAAACACCACATATACTCACCAGCAAACTGGTATTAACTGAGCAGCACCTAAATGGGCACATAGGTACTACAGTAATAGGGTATAGGGCAGGTGGGAGCGGGGAGAGTAGTGGGTATATACATACATAACGAGTGAGATGTGTACCATCTGGGGGATGGTCATGCTGGAAACTCAGACTTGTGGGGGGAGGGGAGAAAGGGCATTTTTGGAAACCTTAAAATCTGTACCCCCATAATATGCTGAAATAAAAAAAATTAGTTATCAAAAAAAAGATATCTGTAACTTCTATAACTCATAACAATTTAATAGACATGCTTTTGTAAGCAGAAATGGAACATTTGTATGTATCTTATTTTTCCTGCCTGGCGTCTCCAAAACTTGAAAACTCTTATTTTCATGGCCTTATAATTATTTGCACAGGTTCGATAAGAATCTATACTATTTGTTACCAAAGCATAACTAGAAACTTTGGTTATGCCTAAATTTAACTTTATGGAGCCAAACTTATAAAGCCCTCTTGGAAAAATTAGCCTGTTACCTGATTTATAGTGTTCAGAACTGTGCTAGGCAGGATAATGCCCTCCACCCCCAAAATGTTCACATCCTGATGGGAATTTGTGAATATGTATGTTATCTTTCACGGCAAAAAGACACTTTGTCGATATGATTAAGGTTAAAGATTTTGAGATGGGGAAATTATCCTGGGTTATCTAGGTAGGCCTGATCTAATCACAGAAAATCTCAAAAGTGGAAAACCTTCAGAGTGTAGTCAGAGACAGAAGAGACAGAAAAAAGATTTAAAGCATGAAGAATATTGGGCCTGCCATTGCTGGCTTTGCAGATGGAGGGTCCTCATCCTTCTAGGTGAGAAAAGTCAGCTAATGGGGCAGATGTCTAGAGTAGTGGTTCTCAAATATTAGCATTTTCAGAGACACCTGGAGGGGAGGGCTCGTTAAAATATCAGAATTTCCAATTCAGTAGGTTTAAGTGGGGCCAGAAATTTGCATTTCTAACGAGTTCCTAGGTAACACTGATACTACTTTCTAGTACCTTACTATGAGAATTATTACTGTAATGAATGGTACTTACATTGGCATCAGAAATATGACTGAGATATTCAGATACTCTTCACAGTATCAACTAAGGCAATATTGGCTCCCACATAGCACATTTGCTTATAGTACTCTTCAGGGATATAAAAGAATTGTCAGTGGCTACAGGCTATACTGGGTAACATAAAATATCACAACCATATGTTTCCAAAACAATTAAGATACATATGTTTCTTATGTTTAACTTTAGTATTATTTTTACATAATTGAATCTTTATTTGATGTTTCATAGTACTTTATTTTTCTTTGTAGTTGTGTCATGAAAATAAACACTTAATATTTTTAATTGATTTTTTATATTGAGAACAAAATGAAGAAATGTAGTACTTATTATATAGCACCAATGATACATAAGATTTTATTTCACTATACTCAGAAAATTTGTCTTAAAGATGTTAGACCATCTGTGTAAATCTATAAATGTAAGTGAACATCAGCAGTGCAATTAGGATTATAAATTTTTAAATTTTGTTCCACAAATGGAGCTTTACTATGTCTGAAAAGTAGATAATAGTTCTATGAAGTATAATTATAATTTTTAAATTTATAATGGATCTAGCAGTTTATTCCAGAAATATAATGAAGCTGATTTATATAAAAATCCCATAACTTTCATTTTGGGTTCACTTTGAAACCATTTATAATTTATATTATAATAAAGTCTTTATAATTGTTTCACATAATATGAGAAAAGATCAAGGGACATGAAATGTTTACTTCCTAACAGTTGCTTACTTTGGTTTTAAGGGAGCAGATTAACAATTTAATTTTTAAATTCTTTGAATATTAATTGTTGAGCTAAAATATTGGTATTTTTACAAAATGATATCTAAAGTTTTAAATTTTACTTGATGATATATAAAATTGTTGATTGCACCCACATAAAAGGAATAATCACTATAGCAGCATTTATTAGGAAAATTTCCCTATTAAAAGAAACTAGGAGTTTTTTTAATAAAAATATAATTTTAACCAAATATCCATATTTTTTACAAAGTTGTAATAAACAATGGAGAATATACACTGTTTCAAAATTCTTAAATGTAATATTAAATTTTCATTAATTCAAAAATATTTATTGAGTAGCTACCATATGCCACAAACTGTGCTAGCAACTAAGTCCACAGTGGTGAAGACATACAATCCTTGTTCTCATGAAATTTATAATTTGAGTAGGGGAAAAATACAGAAATGATAAATGTACAAATAAATAATAAGAACTTGTGTTTTCAAGTTTGACATGTGAAAATTTTGGAAGTTGTCTCTCCTATCCTTCAAACAAGAAACAAGCTAAACAAACTGAAAATCGATGACTTTTCTAAGATCTCATGGCAAAATGCCACTGCCAAATCTGGAGAGTCAGGCAAGTTTAGTGAGACACAACTGAGATCTGCTTACCTGGAGCCATAAACTGGCAGAAAATTTGATAATTTGCTGGAGGATGAGTGTGGAATGTTGCAAGAATAATAAACTCCTGGGTGCCATACTCTTCAGGGTAAGCCATACTTTTGTGTGGGTTCTCCTACTTCACTAGATTTTCATAGTGAAGAATTAGGAAAGAGCCCAGGAGTGCTCTCACAGAGGTAGAGGAGATGGAAGATTAACCATTTAGGAATGTGCCTGGAGCATTCTCCATATCTAAAACCTACTCTCCAGGGAAAATGACCTTACCAGATTGTTATCCCACAGGGCATTTCTCCCACTAAACCCTCTATAGCCTTCCCTTGTCAGAAAAAAGTGGGGGGAGATAAGACACACTTATTAGAATCACAAACCAGAGTCAGCCCACTTAAAAGCTGAGATTTATTTATAAATTATAGAGTGCAACATTTCTTCCATACCCTACCACCACACCAATAGGGCTCCAGCATAACAACATTGGATTACAGCTGAAGAACTGAAAGACAGTCTCACTCTGAGGAAAGCACATAGGCAAGCCCAAAGCCAATGGAAAATACAAAATCGAGGACACTAGAGGAAGTTGAAACAACCACCATACCAAACCATAAACAAAGCCAAACACTTAGCCAGATTAACATGAAATCTCACACTAAAGACTTGGTTACTTCAGTCCCTAGTGCTGAAATATATGACTGACTTTAAGAAAAAAATTATAAGCTGTGTTAAAGGCAAGAAAACATAATCTGAAAACACAAAGCAAACATAAGAACTAGATTCAGATATGACACAGATGTTGGACTTATCAGACTTTAAAACAACTAGAACTAATATGTTAAGAACTCAAATGGGAAAAATAGAAAACACTGAAGAATACTGGTTAATGTAAGTGGAGAGGTGAAAACTGTAAGAAAGAATCAAAAGGAAATGCTAGAAATCAAAAACAGTGTAGCAGAAATGAAGAATGTCTTCAGTGGGCTCATTATTAGACTGAACATGGACGAGTAAAGAATCAGTGAGCTTGGTAATAGGTCAATAGAAACTTCCCCAATTGAAATACAAAGAGAAAACCAAATTAAAACAAACAAAAACCAGAACATCCAAGACTTGTAGGATAATAACAAAAGGTATAACATACATGTTATGAGAGTAGTGGAAGGAGAAAGAGGCAATAGAGTAGAAGAAATACTTGAAGTAATTATCACTAAGAATTTTCTAACATTTATGACAGCTGCCAAACTACAGAGCCAGGAAGCTCAGAGTAAATTCTGCAGGTTAATACCCCAAATTCTAGACCTCAGTATAGCATATACACATTTAGAAAACCAAACAAAATTTTAATGAAGCTGGAAGGCAAAACAAATTGCTTATGTATACAGATGAAGAAGGGTAAGCATTACAGCAGACATCTCAACAGAAACATGCAAACAGGAAGAAAGTGGACTGAAATATTTAAAATGTTGAAAGAAAAAAACCCAGCCACCTAGGATTCTACAGCCAGTGAGATTATTCTTCAAAAGTGAAGATGAAATAAAGACTTTCTTAAACAAACAAAAACTGAGGGAATCTATCATCACTAGCACCAGACACACAAGATGTGTTAAAAAATAGTTTTTCAGGGAGAAGAAAAATTCTATAGGTGCTTTTATGAAAAAGTGGAGGGTACTTTGAGAGGGAATAGCAAAAATGGGGGTGAGGTCATAATTTTGATGGTGTAGCCAGGAAATCATCCTGAAAGAATTCAAATTAAGCTGAGATATAAAGAATTTTTTAAATGGCTACTGTTAATGCTGAGGAAGAATTTTAGGTGGAGAGAACAGCATCTACTATGTCCCTGAGGAAAAGAGCATATGTTGAGTTTATATTTTGAGAAGTTTTAAGCAAGATAGTGAAATGACTCAAGATTACCAAATTTATATTGCTATTGTTGTTCCTTGAAAATGTTTACATAAAGAAAAACACTAAATTTTTAAAAAGAGCAAATGTAAATTTTAAGCTACTCAAACCTTCTAAAAATTTATATAATTTTATAGTGAAGGATTTGCACCTGAGCTTAAGTGTAGAAAACTGTAAGAGAACACCATTGTCATCCTAACAAGAAGAAAAAGCCAGATAATATAAAAATCATATTGTTATATAAACCCATCAGATATCTGATGTTTTAAGGTAGCTAGGTAATTTGAGTTTCAAAGAATGTCAAGGACAGACAAGACACATGAATTGTTTCAACTTTGTTAGAAAATGTGAGAAAGCACCTACTGCCATTAACACAGAGGAGAAAAAGAATCAGCTATGATTTTAACAAATTCCTAAATGCTTTGTGTGGGTTAGTATAGCAGTCTAGGATGACCAGGGTTCCAGATAAAGGAAAAGTTCACAATCACTTGCGTACTCTTTTCTGGAGAATCACTGAGGGCTCCTATAAGAGAATAGAGAACCCTGCTGAGTAGTTAGTGCAGGAATACAGGAGCTGATTAAGGGCGGGTACAAAATATTGCATGCCTCCCCACATCCCTGATGGTTTGTATATTTCAACTAATTTTTCCATTTCATTTACATTATAAAATTTACTGGCATAATTTTTTCATAAGTTGATTATCCTTTCATTTCTGTAAGTATAGCATCTGTAGTGAGAGTCTACTATTCCTTATATTGATACTTTGTAATTTGTGTCTATTCCCTTTTTTCCTTGATCATTCTGACTTGAAGTTTATCTATTTTAATAATGTTTTAGAGTTATAATTTTAACATTTTTAAAATTATGCTATAATAACAGTTATGATTCTACATGAGATAACCTGGGGAGTAAGTATTGACATAGAGGAGATAAGATCTGAGATGACCATTTCAACAGTTAGAAGTCAGCTTGATGAAGGGGTGTCAGGAAGAAGGACTAGACAGCAGTGGTTGGTGATAGGAAGGAATACTAAAGGAATGATGTCTTGAGGGAAAGAATGTTCAAGATGGAGGCAGTCATCAGCTAGGTCCAAACCTGCTGATGGATTGAGGAAAGGAAATTGATCATCGGAATTGTCTACATGGAGATAATATCATATTTAATGGATTGGACACCAAGGACATCATTTCTTACAACTTCCCTTCTTCATACAACAAAATCATTTCAGTTATAACCATGAAAAAAAAATCAAATACTGATGATAGCTTGAAAAGAAGCACTGACAGTGAAATTTTCTTTTATTGAACTTTGTATCATACCAGTGAAAGAGATTTTTATGATAATTATACACAAAACACACCTGTAAATCAGGACTATCCTGGACAAATGGAGGTTGTAGTATAACCTTAAATCCAGGGTACATTGGAGTCTTTGGCCTTAGACAGGGCCTAGAACAGATTAACCATAGTAACAAGAAAGGCAGAGAACAGATTTGGGTAGATTAGTAGACAAGATAGTGAGGTGTGTGTGTGTGTGTGTGTGTGTGTGTGTGTGTGTTTTAATCAGTGAAATAGGAATCAAAATGTCATCAGTAGAGAGTGAGGAAGAAGAGAGAAATATCAGAGGTTTTAAAAGAGAGCAAAAAATAGAAAAGTAGTTCAAGATATTTGGAGAGCAGGTGAAAGAGGAAAATGTAAATAAACTATGAAGAAATATTTTATTGAAGTTGGTGGGACCATCCAGGGTGTGTGTGTGTGTGGATAGATAGAGAAATAGAGAGATAGACTGGATACATATTGAGACATGGAACAGTGAAAGATATTTGCATGATCATCTGCTGTCTATTTGGGTTCTATAACATTTTAAAGCAGAAATTATAACTTACATTGTCATATTTTGTCTTTGCACCTAAGGGACTATCTTTTGTTGCAGAAAAGGTAAATATGAATGATAGTAAAGCAAACAAATGAATAACAAAACGTTAAAAATAACATTAGAAAATATATAACAACACAAAGGATTATGTGGGTGTTTCAGACTGCAGAATATAGATGCTTGGTGCTAGTGGAGATGACTGCATTTAGTGAAGAAAGGTATTATTCTGCAGAGGAGATCAGAGGGGATCTGTTCTGAGACATGACAGACACAGATTTTATTAAGGTTATTAAATATGAAATGTCTGATTTCCTTAAGTGCTAAGTTTGGCAGTTGATATATATGACATTTCACTATGACACTTATTGTTTTATTTTTATTGTGAAGGTACATCTGTATTCTTTCAAACACATGGTTTGGCTTTTGATTATCTTTCAAAGTTTTTTTAAGAGTAATTTTTGTGAAATCATGGACAAGTGAAAAATTCATGTTGTTTTCAAATATGAATTCCATCACGGAACCAATGCTGCACAGACAGCTCAAAATATCAATGAGGTGTTTGGGAAGGATATGGCTGATAAATGCACAGTATGTCAATGGTGTCAGAAGTTCCATTCTAGTCAGTTTAATATTGAAAATGAGCCACATGGGCTACCTGAGACCAAGGTGAATAATGATGAGCTGAAAGCTGTAGTGGAAGTGAAACCATGTCAAACTATGTGTGAATTAGCAGCAAGGTTTGATGTCACTATTCCAACAATATTGGACCATTTGAAACAAATTGGCAAGGTAGAGAAGCTGGATAGATGGGTACCACATGAATTAAAGAAGCATAAGAAGAGAAATCATTTGGAAGGTTGCCTTTCTTTGCTGTCACAACATAAAGGCAAACCATTTCTACATTATAGTATTATGTGGCATGAAAAATCATTTCTTTTTGACAATTGCAAGTATTGGGCACAATGGTTAGATAAAGATGAAATGTTGAAACATAATCCAAAAGTGAATATTCATCAAAAAAAGCTAATGTTGTCTGTTTGGTGGTCCAAACAGTGCTTTGAAAGAATGCTCTGGCATTATCCACACAGCTTCATGAAACCTGGTCAATCCATTACAGTGGATGTCTACTGTGACCAGTTGGATAGAATGATGAAGATGCTTGCCATTAAGCAGCTGAGATTTGTCAATAGAGACAGGCCAATCCTCTTGCAAGACAAAATGCTGCACAAATAACGCTGCTCAAATTATAGAGACTGGACTTGGAAAGTCTCTGTCATCCACCATATTCGCCAGCCTTGCACCAACTGACTACCACTTCTTCCAGACTTTGGACCATTTCTTGCAAAGAAAAATATTCAATTCTCAACAAGCTGTGGAAAAAACCTTTCGCGATTTCATCGCCACTCTCTAGGCTTCTTCACTGCTGGCATAACCAAGCTACTGTTAAGATGGCAAAACTGTATCAATAATTTAAGCACATACATTGATTAATTGTACTGCTTCTTATTTGAGAATTAAACTTTTGATCCAAAATCAGATATTTTATACTTAATGACCATTATCCTAATCAGAATCACCAGGGAATGTCATATGTATGCACTAAATGAGCAAAGGTTCTAAAGTGGTACCTGACACATAGTAGGAATTCAATGATTTGAGTGAATTATAAATAAGTATGTAACAGTAAGTAAACTCTTCATCTTGAAATGCAAATTTTCTTTAAATTGTTAATAGAAAATATAGCTGAAAACCTATTTGGGCAAGAGTGTGAAAGACATTAAGTAAGGTAATGAATGTACACATTTTTCCTAGAGGCAGTGGAGAATTGATGACTCTGGAAAAGAGAATTCATTTGAGAGTGCTTTGAAAGAATAACCAAGCAACACTATGCTGGGAGAATTTTAAAGGAGAGAAATTGGTGGTAGGGACTACAATTAGGGAATTATTATAATATTCCATAAATAAGTTTACATTATCTTGGTCTTAAGAGAAAGGAAAACAGAAAATAAGCAGACATTTATTAAACATTTACTATATACATTATGTTGTGTGTTTTGGAAAAATTTGGTCATTAAACACTTAGTACCAGTTCATGTTTGAATATAATATAGATTGGATGCTAAACTATTACCTAGTTAGAACTTGATATCATTTTTAGGTTATTTCCAAATCAGCTAAAATACATATTCAAAATGTCTAATTTTTCTGCATATAAATTATAAATTATAAATGTATTTTTCTGCATATAAATTATAAATGTAATTCTAATTTATTAGCTTTTTACCAGTAACTAGACATGGAAAAATAGTGAACATCTTTGTCAGGTTAAAAAAGATTATGAAATGTTTAATCAAATCTAAGCATTACAATGAATAATTTTGGGACTAACTGGGGATGTAGTGGTTAATGTGATTTAATTTATTGGCGTTAACATCCTAATTAAATAGTACAGTGTTTTGTAACATATTAAATGAAATTTCTCTGGTATGGTCCATATGGTACATGATTTATGTAAAAATTTGCATAATATTAATATAGTTATTAGGATTAAAAAAGCCTATACACTTTTAATAATGATGTTGAAGGCAATAGATTGGTTAGCCAAAAAGCTATCACAAACATTTAATAAATTTTATATTTAGATTAAAGTTAAGTAGCAATGAATAGATATTTCAAAACAGTTTTACAAACATATTAGTAAGCATGATTGGTATTATCATAAATGAAAACTCACATAAAATGTTTGAATTTGCCTTTTATGCTTAATTTTCTGCAATAGGGACAAGATAACACATACAGCAAATTGTACTTTAAAACATACAATGCAGAAAAAAGACCAGTAACTTGCAGTTATTCTAAAATATCTCTCAAATTCTACTTGGTATTATAATAATTTTAATGTACATGTCAACTTTTTGAAAATAGTGATTTTTGTTTTATTTACTTTTTGCATTCTCAGAAGTACTTTTTAGATTTTAACATACTAATTACCTAATAATTATTGATGAATTTACATTGGATATGGAGATTGTTTAAACCAAGTTATAATAGCTAAACGAATATGCATTTGTCATTATATTTTGTAGCCAATTTGAATATTTTATAGTTTGTGTGTTTTGGGGCCCTGTATAAAAAATGTTTCCCACTACATAAAACCTTCTTTAGCTTTATCTCCTCAGGTTTTGTAGTTTTGCTTGTCATATCTGGGTATTTAATCTACATGGGCCTTATATTCATACATGATATGAATTAGTGATAATGATTAAATTCTATGTTTCAATGACATGAGTCAAATTTCCCCAAATAATTTATTATATTATTTTGTAATGATAGCTCTACATATATTTATATTGATTTCTGGACTCTATTTGGTCTGTTTGTCTAGGCCAGTTCCACATTATTTTAATTGCAGTGGCTTCAGATAGCTTAATATCTGTTAAGTGCATTTTCCTTGATTGCTCTTATGTCTGTTCTTTTTCATTTCTTTACTCACTGTAGACATCTATTTTCTCATGTAAATTTGAGGACTCTTCAAGTAATTTTATATTTTGGTTTGCATTGAGTTCAATTTATATATTATTTAGAGAGAATGGAATCTTTAGAATATTGATTTTTTTATCATTCTATAAGAATGATATATGGCTATATTTATACAGGTATATTTTTATGTTTTTTAATAGAGTTTTAAAATTATGCATAAAATTCTTACATACCTTTTGTTAGGTTAATCCACCTATTTTTGTTTTTGGTAATGTGTTATAATTGGTTGTTTTTTTATTTTGAAAAATACTATTGGTTTATAAGTTCTTAGCTCCAATACATTTTCATCTTTCTGTTAATAGTGGTAGCAGTTTGTCTCCACTTGTATCATAGAATTTAAACTTTTTGAGTCCTCCTTACCCATGCATAGCTGTAAATCACATTACTATATTTGCAGAAATACCACAGTAACCCTTGGACTTCTCATTGATAAGAGTTGCGCATAAAGTTTCTTGAGAGCAAAACTTCAATTCTGGCCCTGTTGCTAATTTCTTTTATGAATATGTTGCCGTCTTGTTCAAGGTAGAAACACTTTGTATATTCAAAGATGCAGAATTTTCCAGGTGACAAATATTATCAGTTTCCATAGCTCATCACTGCAGTGCAGCCATACTATGTAAAAGCAAGAAAATCAGAGAATTTTCCTTTTCCTATCCACACTTGCCTGGATTCTATAGCATCTCTCCCTTTGGGGAATCACTCTTTCTTACACATTGAATCCCTTGGTGAGGCACTTCAAGAGTCCAAACCTCTAGGTTTTTGGGGAATACCTACCTAGATCAGGCCAATTATGGTTTCTCTTTCCTTCTTCAAGTTTCTGTCAAAAATTGGGTGTATAATCTAAACATTACTGATGATATATACTTTCTAATATTGATCCTAAGAAACAAGGAGGGGGACACCCTCTAAACTTGCTAAATTATGAGGATGAGACATTAAATCCCCTCATCTGTTTGAAAGGTAGAATCACATTTATAAATCTCACAGAGGAGCCCCACACAGTAGGAAGAAGAATCAAGTCAAAAGGAGAAAAGGTAGGCCTGAGTTTATGTCCTCAATTCAAAATATCCTATAATAGACATTATCTTTTCTTTTATTAGAACTAGTAAACTAGTTTGAGATATACTGATATCATTTGCAGTCAAAAGTGTTGTAACAATTATTCTGATACTTGGAAGCAGAGTATTACATCTGACAGGCTTTATGGTATGAAACTTTTTGTGTCATTGGATGGATGTGACTATTCCTCCACTAACAAGCAGAAAGTTGACAATCCATATGTGATAGGAAAGCAGCTGGTTAAATAATCTCATTGTATGTGCAGGGGAGGAAGCATATGTCATGTCTACAGGGGTTGAAAGTTTCAAGAACTAGGTAGGAAAACATCAGACTGTATAGTTGTGTTGGCTCATTCATGTGGTCTTTAATACTGTCTTAAAACCAATAGGGACACAACATTATTGAGAATCACAGATCTTGGAGAGTCATGCAGGCCACTGTGAGAACTTTGTCTTTTGCTTTGAGTGAAATGGAGAGCCATTGAATAGTTTTGAATAGAATGAGATGATTTCAATAATGATTTTGAAGGCTCATTATGGCTTTTGAGTAGAGAATAGACAGCAGAAATGCCAGAAAAGATCAATTAGGAATCTATTATGATGATCTAGCTGAGAAATGATGAAATAAATGTTAGGTATAGTGCATATAGTAAGAAGGGGTTGGAGTTTCAGATATATGGGTTAGTGTAAACACACTACACCTACAACAGATGATTAGCTAATTGCCTATCCCAGGCTGATCACTAAGACCAACAGATAACATAGCATACCTATTAACACTGACCACTTCCAATTCCCAGAGGACTCCTGCCTGCCCTTTACAGCTGGTGTAGTGGGAACAGTGCCAGACCAAGATACTTCAGAGTCTTTGCCTCCCCCAAAACAGAATACTTAAATATACTTCTTTAAGTATACTTCTTTAAGTATCTACATGATTTCCTGCTGTTATTATAGCCAATAAAGATACAAATAGCTAGTGATTAAATACACATTAAGGATGTATTGATAAATGAGAACCAAAAGCGATGACAGATATGTTGTGACTTTTTATAATTACTCGTTTTTACTTAAACCTAAAAAAAGGTTATATTAAATTTTTGTTGTGTATTGTTAAATTGGTATGCTTAATTTAAACAGAGTTAAAATATGTGTATAAGAATTATACACACTTTTGAGTCTGCTATAGAGACAAACTGTTAGAGGAAATTTATCTTTTACTCATGCAGAACTATATATTATTCTCTCTTGAGAATTGTACGAACAAACTCATTAAGTGGTGCGTCTGAGAAGAATGAGCACTAATTATGTTTATAATAAAAAATAATGATATATAAATAAAATGTGTTCCTGTCTTATTAATGAATATTAAGAACATTAAAAAGGGTCTATGCTATGTTTATTTTATCAAGCCTTATTAATATATACCAACATTTTAATTTTTACCTGTAATATAGTCAGAAAGACATTTCAATGATATAAATTTAGATAGATACAGAAAGAGAGTTACACAATATTATAGTTTTCATATTTAAGAATAATTACTGCTAGATTTATGTATTTAATGAAAAATATTAACTGATTACAAATAATTGGCTAAGATAGTTTTCCATATTATTGTCTAATCAATAATTTATGTTTTCCTAGGGTAACCACCTGTGAAAGCTAAGTTATTTTGTTCTATATACTATTGATATTTGCAAACTACCACATACAAACATCGCAAACATTAGATTCCAATCGAAACCTCAGTGGGAATTTTTCTTAGAAGTGGAAAAGCTGATTTAAAAATTGATAAAAAAAATGCAAAGGATTAAGAAGCCAAAACAATTTTGAAAAAGAAGAGTAAAACTGAAGGACACATGCTGCTTGATTTTAAGATTTACCATCAAACTACAGTAAAGCAATTAGTGTACTATTACCTAAGCATAGACTTATAGATTGGTGGCACAAAATAGAGTACAGAAATAAACCTATACTTTTAAGGTCAATTTAATATTGCAAAGAAAATTAAGTGGGGAAATTATAGTCAAAGAAAAAAAGATAAGTTGAATACTCATGTGGAAAAATTGAATATAAAATCTTAACCTACATCAATTATGACACTTAATTCAAAATTGATCATCGATCTAAATCTAAAAACTAAAACTATAAAGCTTCTAGAAGATGACAAAATTGAAAATCTTATAGCCTTGGGTTGGGTAAAGATTTCTGAGAGTGCACACAGAAATCATGAACTACAAAATCTAGAAAATGATAAATGAAACTTTGTCAAAATTAAAATTATGATGGCCTTCAATAGATACTGTGAGAAAATAAAAGGCAAACCCTGAACGGAAGAAAATATTTTTAAGCAGATCTTATAAAGGACTTATATATAAATGTATAAAGAACACTTATAACCCAATAATAACAGGAACATAATCCAGAAAATATTAGGAAAATTTAGAACATATATTTCACCCAAGGACATAAATGAATGATTAGTAGGTATGTGGAAAGATGTTCAGTATCATTAGTAATAGAGGAAAACAAGTTAAAACATAATGAGATGTCACTACACATATTTGAGAATGATTACAATTGAAAAAGACTGCCCATGCCAATTTTGATGAGGATATGGAGTAACAAACTCATAGATTGCTGGTATAAATGCCAAATCATACAGAGACTTAGGTAAATATTTTGGCAGTTTCTTATAAAGGTAAGCATCTACTTACACTATATATCAATCTCACTCATAAGTATTTTCCCATTAGAAATTAAAACATATTCCCCCCAAAGACCCTTATGTGAATGTTCATAGCAGCTTTTTTCGCAACAGCCAAAAGCTATAAACAAACCCAATGTCAATCTACTGGTAAATAGATAAACAAATAGTGGAATATAGTAAAATGGAATTATAGCAATAAAAGGAATAAATTATGGATACACATAAGAACAGGGATGAATCGCAAAAGCATTATGTTAAGTGAAAGAAGTCATACATGCATGTGTGCACATGCACACACACAAACACAAAAGATGACATAATGTAAGATCCCATGAATATGGAATAATAAAAGAGAGAAATCTATAGTGATAAAAAAAAACTAATGGTTGCCAGGGTCCTGGCAGAGAGGGAAGGTATTGACTGCAACAGACCAAAAGAGCACTTTTGGGGGTGATGAATGTGTTCAATACCTTGATTATGTGATGTTTATGCAACTGTATATATTTATATTTATCAAGTTGCATCAAATTTTACCATTGACAAATTTTATTGCCTGTAAATGAAAAATTCAATACAATTGATGTAACAAAAAGTAACCTAGCTATAGTTCTGACAGGAATTACATGGAATTTATGGGCTAGTTTAGAAAGAATTAATATCTTTACTATGTTAATTTACTCTGTTTGCAAAGATGTATATACTCCATTTCTTTAAATCTCCTTTAACACTATTTACTAGAGTATAAACATTTTCTTTCTGTAAATATCTCTTGTTTTCTTTGTTAGGTTGATCATTAGATGCTGCTGTTGTGCATGGTATCTTATTTTCCACTGTATTTACTGTTGCTGGTATAGCATAATGCTATTGCTAATAATTTTTAGTAAATTACTCACATAGAGTAACGCATTTAATTTTCCACAAGTTTTTTAGCTTTGCTGAACCTTTTCACTTTTTCTAATGTGCTATTGATTTATTTTAGTATTGTCTAAATATGATTATTATATATCACATTTATCTGAAAACATATAAAGTAATAACTGATGGAATTACATAAAGAAATATATAAGTCAATATAAATGGTTGGATATTTTAAAACACTACCCTCAGAAACTGATAGACCAAGAAGACAAAAAGTAGTTATAGGAACAATAATTATATTCATTATATAGTATCTATACCAGATATTGTTCTAAGCAATTTGCTTATACTATATTGAAATCACATAGAAAATATATTGTATAAGTAATAGTACTTCTATTTTTAAGAAAGTTAAAATGTAATGCATAGATAACATAACTTTATATAACTTTCTCAAATCACAGTTAATAATTGTTAGAACAGTGATTCAAACTCTGAGAGGTTCCATAGTCATTGCCTCCTGTTCTTCCTCCTTATTTTTAATAACAAAAGCATGAATTTTTAAATTATAATTTACATTTCACAAAAGGAGTGCACACATTCTGGGGCACAATAAAACATTATCAAAATGCAATCATTTATTCCACAAAAGAAGTCTCAATGCACACAAAGAAATCAAATCAAACAGACTATATTCTATGACTGTGAGGATTAAAATTAGAACTCAGTAGCAAAAGGAAGAAAATGTACTTAAAAATCCACATAAATGAAATATGTACACATCCAAGGTACCATGTATACATGCATACCATTATTCAATTTTAAAATAACTTTCAAAGATATTAGTGGATATTTTATTGTTATACTCACTATTTGCTATTTCTTCTCATATGTACCTGAGAAACAAATAAATTTGAGTTAATGATCAAACATAATTTTCTGACTCATCTACTGCAGCTCAGTAAATTACCATAAGACCCAGCAGCCAAACAAGCAATATTTATTATCAAACAGTATCTGTAGATCAAGAATCTGGGAAGAATTATGTAGATTTTTTTTGCTCAGAGTCTCTCAATACTGTGATCAACGTGTAGATCAGGATTGCAGTCATTTTAAGGCTCAATTGGGAGTGGATTAATTTGCAGATTCACTCACTAGTTGTTGGAATGCCTTGAAACATCTACTTCCAGCCTCAGTCACATAGACCTCCCTCCACAAGGATGCTTCAAGATATAGCAGCTGAGTGCCCAAAACAGAATTTTTTTTTTTAATTTCAAAATAAAGAGAGTAAAAATGTTTATTTTCATGGATTCCTTGCATATTGCTTAAGTCAGGTTTACCCATCACCAGAATTTTAACCCATCATCTTTCTCTCAACCTCCCCCCTTCTTACTTTCCAATATCCTTTACCTCTCTTTGTGCCCATTGTTTAGCTCCCAATTATTGGAGAGTAAATGTGGTGTTTGTTTTTCCACACCTGTAATACTTCACTTAGGAAAATGGTCTCTAGTTCCATCCAAGTTGCTGTGAATGACATTATTTCATTTCTTTTTATGGCTGAGTGGTGCTCCATTATACATCATATATACCACATTTTCTTTAGCAAGTAATCAATTAGTTGATAGCCACTTAGGTTGTTTCCACATCTTTGCAGTTGTGAATTGTGCTGCAGTAAACATTCAAATGCAGGTGTCTTTTGATAAAATGACTTCTTTTCTTTTGGGTGGATACTCAATGGTGGGATTGCTGGATCAAATGCTAAGTCTACATTTATTTCTTTGAGGATCTCCATACTGTTTTCCATAGATGTTGTATCAATTTGCAGTCCTACCAACAGTGTATATAGTGTTCTTTCTCTGTATTCACACCAATCTCTATTATTTTTGATTTTTTAATAATCACCATTCTGACAGGGGTAAGGTGGTATTTCACTGTGATTTTAATTTGCATTTCCCTGATGATAGTAATGTTAAACATTTTTTCATGTGATTGTTGGCCATTGTCTGTCTTCTTTTGAAAAACTTCTGTTTATGTCTGTTGTCCACTTTTTAATGGGATTGTTTTTTTTTCTTGCTGATTTGTTTGAATTCTTTGTAAATTATAGATATTAGCCCTTTATCAGATGTATAGCTTGTGAATATTTTCTCCCATTCTGTAGGTTGTCTATTTACTCCAGTGATTATTTCCTTTGCTGTACAGAAGCTTTTAAATTTAATCAAATCCTATTTATTTATTTTTGTCATTGCTGTATTGGGATCTTAGTCAGTAATTCTTTGCCTAGGCCAATGTCTAGAAGAGTTTTTCCTATGATTTTTTTTCTAGAATTTTTGTGGTTTTGAGATAGGGAAATGGCAGGCCCTACTTGCTACAGAGTCATAAGACACAGACCAAGGTCTCTGATAAAACAGGAGACAGTAGAAAACTCAGCCCAAAACAGCTAGAACACAGATGGCCGTGAAAAATGATCTTCAGTTACCCTCACTGCTCATTCTACTCTGCTTATCATTATTAGCATACTAAAAGAAACTCCTACCAGCATCATGACAGTTTACAAATGCCATGACAACTCCCAGAAGTTATCCTATATGGTTTAAAAAGAGGAAAACCCCTCAATTCTGGAAACTCCCTAACCCTTTCCCAAAAATCTTGTGAATAATCCTCCCTCTGCTTAACATAAAATTAAATAGAAGATATACAATAAAATCCCCAAAACTCACAAAATGCTAATCTCTGTTGCTCTGAGAGATAGCCACTACTCTACCTATGGAGCAAGCCTTCCTTCTGTTTCTTTATAACTTCTATAATCTTGTTTTTGCTTTACTCTGTTAGCTTGCTCTTGAATTCTTTCTTGCACAAAGCCAAGAATCCACTTGGCCTGCAGGCTGGACTCCAGTTTTGGAGTCTACTTTCCTGTATCATCTTCCCTGGCACTCAGTGTGGGGTAAAGAGAGATCCTCACCTGGACCACCAAAATTAAAACCATATTGTACCACTCAGACTAGAATGTATAGGTGAGACTCTCTTTGTCAAATCTAGTTGTTTCAATAAAATGGGTAACATCTTGATGCACCCTCTGTTAATTGTATGCTTTGTGATTTTTCTAGTAGGTGGATGCATGCTTATGTTTATTCCACTACAGCCTCAGGCAAGACACTTTCCTTGTTTACTTTGAAACTCCATCCTTCTTCATCCTGACCTGGTCACTCTTAACCCTTTGTTATACCTCCACTTTGGATCTTAACTCTCTTGTATTACTTTGGTTAAGAGGTTCCTATTTGTGTTATATGGCTTTGGAACACCAGAGCCAATTGTTCTGTGACCCCAATTTGTGTTATGTTTTATGCCTATGGGGATCACTGTTGGCTGTCACTCTTCTGGGGGTACTAGGCAAGCTGTGCCCTGAGTGCTCTAAGGTTTTTGCCTTTTAGTATAGGAGTTAATGGATTCCTGGATGCTCTGGATTAATCAGCACTGGTACCCTGAATTTGAATTGGGTAATTGCATTAGCAGCCAGCACCAAATCTGTTTTGTCCCTGCTAGTAATTGAACTACCCTGCATTCATTATTGACATTTTTCTCACTGTCTTTGTCCCTACTACATCTGCCACTATA
Organism: Mirza zaza; assembly: GCA_008750895.1. Classification (NCBI taxonomy): domain Eukaryota; kingdom Metazoa; phylum Chordata; class Mammalia; order Primates; family Cheirogaleidae; genus Mirza; species Mirza zaza. The sequence goes on along the minus strand of VSMD01004287.1, from coordinate 9,210 downwards.
GAGTTAGAATATAGAGTCTGTTAAGCTCTCTGTCTCTCTATTATTTTTTCTGCCTACTTTGAAACTGCAATTGCTAAGTTACTGGTGTTGAGATAAAACTGTCTATAGCATCAAAAATTCAAGATTACTTGGAACAGCTACTCTAGCTACAGTGTGAACATTGAAAACTCACTTGAAACTAAAGGAAAAAAGGATAAAAGAGGCTTTTAAAAAATCAAGCTGCTGTGAAAGCTGTTTTACCCAAAACTTTGGTCCAAGCATATCATAGATGGTCTGTATAACTTTTGATAAGTTTTTTAAAAAAATAATTATAAAAGAATTTTATATGTGATCAAGTTGGCTACAGTTACGAAAGAAAAATTTTGGTTAAAACAACAAGTTTCTCTTAAAATATTGATTTACTCTTAATAAATTTATAAAACATTTTGATTCTAATTCTATAATCTTATTTTGAAATTTATCAGATTTATATCCCAGATGTTCAACTTTTGCTATGTCTTGCTCCTTTTAACTTTTTCTCCCCTTGAAAAGACTGGGATAATAAATATCTCCTTCAATCTTTTTTGTCATCTGCTATAACTTTCTCCCCTCTGGTTCTAGGTCTGTTGTTATAGCTTGATAGTAAAATGCTTTATCTTAAAAGTTTAGAAAAGCAATGTTTTCCTAGAGCATAACTTAATTCTATATTCAGCTTTTTTTTATATGTCTTGAGTTATTCAATGTGATCAGAAAACTTTTCATACTGTTGTTGGGTCATTTTCTCCCTTACTCAAGGTACTAGTTTTTCTTTCATATTCCTCTGTAATATATTATATACTCATGATCTTAGACACTTTTCCTGTGTCTAATTAACTCCAGTACCCTTTTTATCAAGTTTGATTTCCAAGTTGTCTAAATGAGTTTCCAGTAAGAAAAGTAAAATCACACTACAAAAGATTCTTCTTTGCCTTTTTAGTAACTGGCCTAAAATACAGAGATTTTGTGTTTTATCAAGATAATGTCTATATTATCCTTGTTAGGTTGTTAATTACTTAAAAAATGAACTTTGAAAAGTTAAGATGTTTGCATCCATATAATGTTCTGCGTTGCTTTTAGAGTCTTTTGATTATCACTCTTGGTTAAGTAAATTTCTATTATTTTACAATGACCTGATTCTGTTTTGTTCAAGTGTTTTGAGTCTTTTGACATCTTTGACAAACATCCTCAAAATCAAATCAAAGCTATATCAAATATTGTTAACTAACCTTTATGCTGTTAAATTACGTGGTCTTGACTCATAGCTATCTAACACCAAACTCGTGTTAACCAAAGTCCTGTTTTCAGACTCAGGAGAAGATAATAATCAAAATAAACTACTTTCATTAGACAAAGGACCAGGCCTATATTCAGAGACATTAAAACTCATTTAATAATTTTCCTTTTATATAAATTAATATAAATTTGTTACTAGGTAATTTAAATGTTTTACTACCTGTAAGCTTTCTTTTCCTGTCATTATTAAAAATATCTATTAAAAATCTATCTAATCTAATCTATCTAGATATTATAAATCATATCTATTAAAAATAGATATGATTTATAAGCTTTTTGTTTAAAACCCAATTATTTCTTTAAAGGACCACAAAAAATATTCTAATGCAAAAGTCTGTAAATCCTTAGGTTCGAATAGTTATATTTTATATAACAAGGTTCTCAATACTTGTAGGTAAATTGTAAACTTGCCTTTGACATTTTGGGTTTTGCTCTTACATAACCTAAAGAATTTCAAAGGATTAATAACCAGGGCTCCCATTTCACAGAACATGACATTCAGAAATGGGCAGCAGAATAAAACATAGACTACAGATTTTACCTGCTGTATAAACCAACAGGGGCAGCTCTAATAGAAAACAAGGTTTATTACAAACCAAATCAGTGCACTGTCCAAGGATGGATGGCTCCTTAATGCCCTAGACTGAGTTTCCCAGAGACTATACAGATTTTGAATGCATCACCTGCTAGTACACATGGCGTCACTCCTTCTAAGTTGTTGACAACGCCTATAAAAGAGACCCCATAAACGTTCAGAGTTACATCTGAGGCACTGAACCACACTCCTTAAGCAGATGGCCAAACCATTCTGAGAACATCAACAGACCCGATGAGTATCAATGGCTACATGGACCAAAAATCGAGCTAGATGGTTCCTCCACAATGGCTCAGCTTTATGGTGCCAGAGGGGGCCATAGAAGCACTGAAGGTGGGGTGACCCCAACTGTGCTCCTTGACAGAGGTCTGAAAACTTTGTAATACCATGATACAAAGACACCAACACCAGCTGGAGCCATTATAGTGTGAGTGACATGGACAAGGCCAGAAACTTATCAATTGGCTATTTTTGCCCTAGAGAGTTCCTCCTACACCCAAAGGCTATTCCTGCTATCCATGGCAAATGACAATGTCTTTTTAGATTGGGCTATGACAATGGTAGCTGTCAACAGCCAGTATGACTGTTGGGTTTACAGATATCTACCTTTGTCTAGTGGGAGAAGGATGCCATAGAATGTACTGTCCTTAACAGCACAGAATTGAAGTGACTACATAAGCTCTCTAGGGAGTGACAATTCTAGGTGACATCAACTCCACCATTCATCATTAACCACTACCTACATCTCAGAATACTGCCACCTGCCAACCGTTGATAAGAATAAAAGACATGTCGTTACATTGGTGAGACAACACATAAACATTTTATTAGCCAACACACATCAATTTGGGATAGATTGACATAAATAATGGCTAACCATGGGATGTTATGCCAAAATTCCCCACTATACATAAAAAGACATAATCATAGTACAAATTTCTCCACACACTCCCAGTTGATAGGATGGCTAACCCCTTTAGAATATATCCACACTGTCAGAGTATGCGCATCTGACTAGACGGAAACAAAACTGCTTTATAAGAGCCAGAGCTTATGCTGCACTTTTGGAGGCTAGATGGCTGTGCAGGACACACTTGTGGCCATACTTCCTCCACAATTGGACTGGGAGGTATATTATGAGGTACCCTTTCCAACCAGGAGAGCTCATAAAACTCTGTCCAATACTATAAAGGTTTTCATAGATCATTTCCCCAGGTCTTTGACTTGGTGAAAATGGAATGATCCCTATGTATTCTAGTCCCTAATACAAGAGCATTAAATACCACAACCCAGATTACTTCTCTGGCCTAATTGACAAGTAAAGCACAAACCACACAAAAATTACTATATACCTCTTAAGCCAAAATAACTACCAAAATGAGAAAAGAGGTTTTACAAAATAGAATAGCTCTAAATATACTCACTACAACACAGAGTGGGACCTGTACCTTAGTGGGAACCACCTGTTGCACATATATTCCAGATAAAAAAAGACAGTGTTGCTGATGCTTTAAATCATTTAGGTGGTCAGATAAAGAACAAAAAAACTAAGAATCTTCAAATCTTTTTCTGAATGGTTGTATTCTTTGCCTACACATTAGAGCTATGTTTTATTAATTGACATAATTATTATAATTAACACTTTCTTTTGTTGTTGTTACCTATATTATAGATGTGAGCTATATACACAAGCTACTGCAGTAGGATATAACTCGATATAAAGATCATAGATAGAATGTCCCCTCATTTCCTACTCAGAAAATATTGTAGAAGAATGGGTGCAAAGATTATAGGACTTGGAGAATGGGATGGATTAAGAGAAAAATACAAGTTCTTCACCACACACTACAAACATTGGGGTAGCTTAGAGTACTTAGCAAAATTTTTAAAAAGCAGCCTAGACAGGTACCAAGATAACTACTTAGCCTTGGAAAAGTGTCCGGTACTTTCTTGGGTGCCTCAGTACTTTTTTTTTCCTTAAAATGGCCAAATCAAACTGGCCCCAACTACTTCAGAGCTGCTCAGACCTCTGATGAAGAGCTATGGTTTGATTGTGCTAAGAGTACAGAGGAAAGGTGGAAACGACTTGGTGTTTCTGAAACTGTAATTTCTCAGTGCATTTCTGGGATGCCATACATCCCCCTGAGCGAGTGACACATTGTTGCTGGGTATGTCAAAAGAAGCCGAATTCTGGACATATCTGGCCTAACCACAAAGAGGTCATCAAACCAGGGAGCTGAAAGCTCTTCTCACTTCCAACCTTCTAATCTTTTATCAGTGACTAACACTAGGAGAGAGAAATCTTCTCTGGTAAGAGAGTTGGCCAAGAGACTAAAGATAAGTAAATTCCTGCTAACAGGATGTTGAAATGCTTTCAGGTTACCAAACACCTGACCACATAGAAAGTTCTGTGAACTCTTAAAAATGTTATACATATTTATTTTCAGGTTGATATTAACAGCCTTGATCTAAGTAGGTATTGTACAACAAGATTGTCACAGGTTGGGTTCCCCACAAGCAGGTCCTGAGAAAGAGTTGGGCTGTAAGATATTTAATAGGAGTTAACACCTGTAATGGCAAGGGAGAAGAAGAATTGAATAGGCCAGTAATTCTAGAACTTCAGCATCTAATAGAGTCACTGAGAAGATTTGTTAAAACAGAAATTGATGATATTATATTCCAGAATATTTGATTAAATTGTTCTGGGATAAGCCCCAATAATATGCACATTTAAAAAGGTCCTAGACAATGCCAAGATGCTGCTAATATGGATTTTGTATAGAGGAAGACTCAAACTGTAATGTAGGCTCCAAAAAAGCCATGGTCAACCTGTCAGAGAGCTCTCAGGAAAGCACTGTCCATCAGAAAATATCCTGTTGGACCAAAAGGATCAGGTTTTTCTATTCTTACATCCTCGTCTCTCAGTCACTGTACTCTGGTAAATTATTTAGTAGATGAAGTCAGATTTCTGCAGCTGAGGCAGGCTCTGAAGAATTTAAGAGCTGGAGGCTGTCTGCTCATCTTTCTCTCCACTGTTGGGCAGTAGGTCTTCCCTGATTATGGAAATCTGGTGCTAAATCTCTAGGTCTACTGAAAAGATTGAATAAAGTTTCTTCATTATGAACTGTTGTGAGCCTTTAAAAATTTCAATTACATTAATGTAGTAGCCAATATTCAAATAAAATATGAAATACAGAATTACAGTTCCCTAAATAACCGTAAAAAACAATGGAAGAAAATTATGCTTATAAAATAAATATGATATCTTTGTGTTTTCATATTGTTCTGAAATAATTAAGCAATAAATCTATTAAACAAAGCTGTCTTACAAAAATAATACAGGATGTAATTAAGGATGCTAGAACTCTTCTGAAGGATAAAGACATAAAGTACAGGTATAATGGGTAAAATTTATGATTTAATTACAAAAATATTCTCTTTCTTAGTTGCTAACGTAAACTATATCAAACCGTGGTTGGTTTAATTATGAATTTATACTGGAAACAAAGTATAAATTTGTTCATGAATTATGATATACTTTAATGTTAATATTAAAATGTATTTAAATACACTATCTTCACATGAATTTCTTAAATATACATATATGTCAAGGCATTAAAAATTTATATATATATACACACACACATATATTTTTTATTGAGAAGGTAATTAGGTGTTTATTTTGAGAAATGAATCCGCCATTTACTAGAGATAAATAATCTCTTCTATTTTAAAATCTAATGCTATCAACAGAATGAATTAGATTTTTTGCTTCATTTTGCAAATCCCATGTTGCTGAGTAAACAAATTTTTTGCTATTTTGTTGGTCCTTCTCAGTTAGCATTTCTAAGTCCATGATTTAGTAATAAGCTGGTTCAAAAGTTGCAGCATAAACTCTGATGGCCAGATTAAAAGATGTAATGACTGAAATAATCATAAAGATGACTGAAACATGTTCCATTTTTTGTGAAGTACACTTTGAGAATTACTGTTTATATTTTAATTCCTTAAAGATATGTAGCAAGTCTTCACCCAAGAAATGACATATTTGAAGCAAAAAAGAACAGATATGTTATTGGTTGCCAATCCCACAAGAGTTCTATTTGCAAATTTTTATATTGCAATTCTGAATGAACTAGTTCAATGATTACTGTATTTTGATATTATTTACTATGTCATATGTTAAACCTCAAAATATATTAATATGGCAAAATTATTTTAGGATTATTATCTTAGTAATATTTATAAGTTAATTTTAGTTATATTAACATATGTACATGTATATGTGAATGTATGTGTGCTTTTCAGTGTGTTTTTTTAATTGAGCTATCTTTAAATGCTATCTTGAGAAGGGAGAGGAAGACAAAAAACAGTAAAGGGAATTATGTCTACCAGAAAATGATTATTTTTCTGCTATAATGGCAACCCTGAAATAATGTAGCAATTTTCATTTTCCTTTTAAAAAAATTTTAAAGTTTTAATTATTATGGGTATATAATAATTGTATATATTTATAGAGTACATGTGTGATACTTTGATATAAGTTATAATGTGAATTAATCAAATAGGGTAATTGGAATAGCCATCACTTCAATCATTCATCATTTCTTTGTATTAGGAACATTCTAATTCCACTCTTTTAGTTATTTTAAAGTATACCCTAATTTATTGTTGATTACAGTCACTTTGTTGTACTATCAAATATTGATAATTCTATCTAACTAACTATATTTTGGCAACTATTAACCATCCCCACTTTATCACTCCTCCCTGCTCCCCTTTCTAACCTCTAATAACCATCATTCTACTCTCTGACTCCATGAAATCAATTGTTTTTAATATTTGGCTTCCACAAACAAGTGAGAACATGCAACATTGTCTTTCTGTGCTTGACTTATTTCACTTAATAGAATGTTCTCCAGTTTTTCATTCTTTTCTATGGCTATAAAATATTCCATTATGTATATGTACCACAATCTCTTCATCCATTAAACCAATGATAGATGCTTAGGTCAATTCCAAATCTTAGCTATTGTCAATAGTGCTGTAATAAATATGGGAGTGTAGATATCTTTTTGATATAATTAATTCCCTTCTTTTGGATATGTACTTAATAGTGAGTTTGCTGGGTCATATGGTAGTTCTATTTCTAGTTTTCTGAGGAATCTCCATACTGTTTTCCATACTGCTTGCACTAATTTACATTCTCACCAATGGTGCATAAGTGTTCTTTCTCCACATTCTTGCCAGCTTTTGTCATTGCCTGTCTTTTTGATATAAGGCATTTTAACTGGGGTGGGAGCAGCTTTGATTTGCATTTCTCTGATGACTAGTGACATTGAGCATTTTTATATACATTTTGGCCATTTGAATATCTTCACTTGAGAAATGTCTATTCATATTCTTTGCCCATTTTTTAATTGGATTATTTGATTTTTTCCTATTGAGTTGTTGGAGCTCCTTATGTATTCTAGTTACTAATCTCTCACCAGATGGATAGCTTGCAAATATTTTCTCCCATTCTGTGGGTTGTCTCTTCACTTTGTTGACTGTTTCCTTTGCTGTGCAGAAGATTTTTAGCTTGATGCAATCCCACTTGTCCAATTTTGCTTTGATTACCTGTGCTTTGGGGGTATTACTCAAGATGTCCTTACCCAGAACAATGTCCTGAAGTAGTTTCCCAATATTTTATTTTACTAGTTTCATAGTTTCAGGTCTTAGATTTAAGTCTTTGATCCATTTTTATTTGATTTTTGTATATGGCAAGAGATAAGGGCCTAGTTTCATTTTTCTACATATGGATACCCAGCTTCCCCAGCACCATTTGTTGAAGAGACTGTTCTTTCCCCACTGTATGTTCTTGGCACCTTTGTTGAAGATAAGTTCACTACAGACATGTGGATTTATTTCCGGGTTCTCTCCTCTATTCCATTGGTATGTGTGTCTGTTTTTATGCCAATACCATTTTGTTTTGGTTATGATAGCTCTGTAGTATAATTTGAAGTCAGGTAATGTGATTCTTCCAGTTTCATTCTGTTTGCTCAGGATGGGTCTTTTGTGGTTCCATATAAATTTTAGGATCAGTTTTTTATTTCTGTCAGGAATGTCATTGGCATTTTGATGGGGATTGCATTGAGTTTGTAGGTTGCATTGGGTAGTATGAATATTTTAACAATATTAATTCTTCCAATCCATGATTATGGAAATTTTTTCTGCTTATTGTGTCCTCTTCAATTCTTTCATCATGTTTTATAGTTTTCATTATAGGGATCTTTCACTTATTTGCTTAATTTTATTCCCAGTTATTTTACTTATAGCTATACTGTGGATTACTTTCTTGGTTTCTTTTTCAGATTATTTGCTGTTGGCATATAGAAATGCTACTGATTTTTATATGTTGATTTTGTATCCTAAAACTTTACTGAATTTTTTTTATCTGTTCTAATAGTTTTTTTGTAGCATCTTTAGGGTTCTCTAGATATAAGATTATATCATCTATAAACAAGGATAATTTGAATTCTTCCTTTCCAATTTGGATGCCTTTTGTTTATTTCTCTTGTCTGATTGCTCTAGCTAGAAATTCCAGTACTATGTTGAATAACAGTGATGAGAGTAGGCATCCTCACAGATCTTAGAAGAAAGGCTTTGAGTTCTTCCCAATTCAGTATGATGCTCACTGTAGGTCTATTATATGTGGTTTTTACCATGTTGAAGTACGTTCTTTCTATACTCAGCTTTTAGAGAGTTTTTGTCATGAAGGGATGCTGACTTTTATCGAATATTTTCTTTAGCATAAGTTGAAATGATCATGTGCTTTTTTCCTTCATTTAGTTGATAGTATGTATCACATGGATTGATTTGCATATCTTTAAACCATCCTTGCATCTCTGGGATGAATCCCACTTGATCATGTTATTATTTAAAAGATTATTAAAAGATTATTATCTTTTTAATGTGTTATAGAATTTGGTTTGCTAGTATTTTGTTGAGGATTTTTGCATCTGTGTTCATCAGAGATATTAGCCTGTAGTTTTCTTTTTTTGTTGTGTCTGGTTTTGGTATTAGGGTGATATAGACATCACTGAATAACTTTGGGTGTACTCCCTCCTGCTTGATTTTTTGGAATAGTTTAAGTAGTGTTGGTATTATTTCTTTGAATGCTTGAAAGAATTCAGCATTGAAGCCATAGAGTCCTGGGCTTTTCTTTCATAGAGAACTTTTTATTATTGTTTTTATATTGTTACTTGTTATTGGTTTATTGAGATTTTGTATTTCTTCTTGGTTCAATCTTGGTAGGTTTTATG
>VSMD01004286.1:35913-166541 GCA_008750895.1 Mirza zaza | reverse complement strand
CCACCATTTCTGGGAAACAACTTACATACAAGGTCAAACAGTTAGTTAAGGGAGAGGATTAAATAGGGGTCATTAAAATTTGATCAATGCAGGGGCTGGTTACAGCTCCCCCTTCTTTTTAGTTCATTCCTCAATTTGGGGGAATCAGGATGCCAATCTATGGTCTGCTTCCTGCTGAAATGGGACACAGCTGGGGTTTGAGGAAGGAAGAACATGTGGGGCTATAACTGACGCTTTTCGGTAGGTGTTGCTGAGTTGCCACCCTGTCCCCACCAAGGTAGTAAAGTACATCAAAGGAAGTACCCATCCTCATGTGGGATCCCTCCTGGAAAATATTGGCCCAGTGCTCCCCAGATGGAACCTCCTTCCTAAAATCTCCTGGTCATTTATGAAAATGGTTTTAGGTAGCTGACCCACCAGTGAGATAGGTTAGTGGAAGAGGCAATAGGTTGAAAGACCTTAACTAAAGAGTTGTCTTGCCAGGCAAACAAAAATCCCCAAAGCTAAACGTACAGGGTACGTGTTTTTAGACATCCTGGGGAGTAGGGCTGGTGCCTCCATTACCTTATGGCTGGTGACCACAGCATACGCAGCTTTGCATTGTCCCTGTTTCCTAACGCTGCTCCTGTCCATAAAGAGCTGCTCATCTGGGTCCAGCAGGGCTGATCAGTCAAATCCTGGAGATGAGGATATGCTTGGTCAATAATCAGAGTAGGCCAGGCGCGGTGGCTCACGCCTGTAATCCTAGCACTCTGGGAGGCCGAGTCGGGCGGATTGCTCGAGGTCAGGAGTTCAAAACCAGCCTGAGCAAGAGCAAGACCCTGTCTCTACTATAAATAGAAATTAATTAATTGGCCAACTAACATATATAGAAAAAATTAGCCAGGCATGGTGGCGCATGCCTATAGTCCCAGCTACTCGGGAGGCTGAGGCAGCAGGATTGCTTGACCCCAGGAGTTTGAGGTTGCTGTGAGCTAGGCTGACGCCATGGAACTCACTCTAGCCTGGGCAACAAAGTGAGACTCTGTCTCAAAAAATAAATAAATAAATAAATAATTAGAGCATGATCTTAGAATGGGGAACCGGAGCACGTAGGCAGCAAGGTGGCTGGATTTAAGGTGGGTGCCAGATTCAGAGTTATTATAATAAAGTAGCCTGATATTTACCCATCTGGCCATTTACTGGTAACCAAATCCTCCCTTTTGCTCTAGTAGGGGGAACTCACAATGCATGGTGTGAACAGTCACCAGTTACCCAAGAGTAAACTTTTCAGCTTCCTGTAAAGTATTTAATATCATAAATAGCAGCTAGCACTGTCACACTAGTGAGCTGTCCTCTTGTTACCATGTCTGATTGTTGAGGGAAACAAGGCACAGGTTGCTTGTGATCCCCCAAGGTTTGTGTCAATACCCGAGTCCAATTCCTTGTCTTTCTTGAATGAACAAATCAGAACGCTTATTATATAAGTCCAGAGGGTCCAATGCGGGGGAAGTCATTAACTTTTAATAGTCAAGAAAGCCTTGTGGCATTCCCTGGTCCAAATACATAGATCTTTTTCTTCCCCCTTTAAGGCTTCATGGAGGGGTTTTACTCTGAGCCTGAAGTTAGGAATCTAAATCCAGCAAAGCCCAGCCACACTCGAGGACCCTTGCGAATGCTTGTGGGTGGTAGAGACTGCTACTCGATTTATGTCCTCTCTCCAATCCGGAAGGAGGTTCTGAATGTCAAGAGCCAATTCAAACCCCAAGTGTTTGACAGTGGGAAGTGAGATCTGAGTCTTTTGAGATGCTCTGTATCCACAGCCAGCCAGTAAATGTAACACGGTTACAGCACATAACCTCGATTTTGGCTTCAGTCTCACTGGCTGTCGGGCTATCATCTATATGCTGCAAAATCATTCCCTTGTCTAAGACTATTGCCTTGAAAACTCTGGCCAGATGTTTCCAAAGCTTGTTGGGAAGTTTTTGACAGTCCAGCGGTACTGGCATTTGGCTTTAGACTAAGTCTTCCCATTCACAAGTAAATAGTGCTTGGGATTCGGGACCAAGGGGAGTGCAAAAGAAAGCATCTCTTAAATCTGTTACTTGAAATCAGGTGAAATTTTCAGACAAAGTGGTAAGGAGGCTGTAAGGACTAGGTACCATAGGGATATCCTCCACCCTTTGGTTCTTTGTCCTTAGAGCTTGAAAGAACTGATACTCCTGGTTCCACGATTTTCTCTTTAACCAACAGGATGGGAGTGAAATGAGGCATGTCCAACCCCCTTCCCTTCTCCCCCAGGAACTCATTTCAAGGTTTTTTTTTTCCTTGGGGTCCCCTGGGCTGAGAGGGAGTCTATTTAGTCAGCAGGGGAGGTGCCCAGGATTTTATTGTCACTCACATTCCACCCCCTTTAGCCAAGATTCATCGGAGGCAGCATCAGTGGCCAACGTTTTATTTTGTTCTGTCGTTGCTGGTGTGGTTCTACCTGCCCGCTTCTGTCCTGTCTCTCTGTGGGACCACGTGGCCAAAGGACTAAAAGTCAAAAGACTTACAGCTGACTAAATGTTCTGGGCCAGACGGGAATGCAGTGGACAGGCATTCATCAAACTTTAAAACCTTTTAAGCAATATAAGAGCAAGAAAACCCAACCGCCAAAAGCAAGGCTATAAAATTGACTTATCTGTAAGCATCATGCTGCTGCCAAACTCATAGGAATTCGCTATACAAAACATAAGCATTTGCTAAAACCACTTGGGCTAAGGGTTTAGTGACTCTTGTATCAGAATGAGCAAATGACATTCTAAACAAAAGGTTATGAGTCCTGCCCAGTTCGGGCAATGACAGGAAAACGGAAGCTTGCAGGCAGTGAAACATTCAGATTACCTAGATATTTTGTGGACATTTGTCAAAGATGTTAAAAGGCTCAAAACATTTAATCCAAACAGAGTCATAGGTTATTATAAAATAATAGCAATTTACTTAACCAAGAGTGGTCGTCAAAAGGCTTTAAAGGCAATACAGGAAAAGACCTGAACTTTTTAAAGGTCAGTTTTCCCAAGTAATCAAAACCCTAATAAGGACAACATATGAATTACTTGATAATATGTAAAATCTTTGTTTCTTAGGCCAGTTACCAAAAGGTAAAGAAAAACCTCCTTTAGTGCAATTGTTTTTTCTTATGGAAAACCCATTTAGGCTCCTTTTTTTTTTTGAGACCAAGTCTCACTTTGTTGCCCAGGCTAGAGTGAATGCCATGGCATCAGCCTAGCTCACAGCAACCTCAAACTCCTGGCCCCAAGCAATCCTACTACATCAGCCTTCCGAGCAGCTAGGACTACAGGCATGCACCACCATGCCTGGCTAATTTTTTTTCTATATATTTTCAGTTGGCCAATTAATTTCTTTCTATTTTAGTAGAGACAGGGTCTCGCTCTTGCTCAGGCTGGTTTCAAACTCTTGACCTTGAGTGATCTGCCCGCCTCGGCCTCCCAGAGTGCTAGGATTACAGGCGTGAGCCACCGCGCCTGGCCTCCATTTAGGCTCCTTTGAAGCCAAACTTCATGAAAAGGGTCCCAGAATTTATCAGACTGTGTCCAGGGTGATGTGTAGATATTATATTATAAATGAAACAAGAAACTAGAAAACTAATACCATGAGAAGGGGAATATACTACTCTTAGTAACAGCATAGGAAGATTTTTGACCATATTGAACAATTCAGACATAGCAAGAAGCTAAGAAGAAAACATTGCTTTTCAGACCCTGAAGGTAAACATTTCAGGGTCAGAGCCTAAGAGCAGACCTAGAGCCAGAGGAGGCAAAAGTTACAGGAGCTGAGGAAAAGGTTGAAGGAGGGTTGTCAGCTCTAGCGTCTGAAGGACAGGATGAACTGCAAGCGGTAAAACAGCCAAAGATCTCCATCTCTTCTGAGATACTGATCTGAGAAGTTTCAAAAGAAGCAGATTATAGAAAACCTCTTGCAATTTCATTATATTGATCTCATTTACATTTGCCTAAATTATTGTAGCAATTAACCATTTTGATGCCTGTGAATTTTAGCTATACAACCAGTGTGATTGTGCACTCAAAATCATTTAATGTCTAAATCATTTAATGTCTAAATGTCTAATTTAATATCTAGAGATATTTTCACAAACAAAATTGGGAGAAATGAGAAGGAAATGCATTTTAAAACAGACTAAGAAATAATCACAAAATACAGTTTCGGGTGGGCATGGTGACTCACACCTGTAATCCTAGCCCCCTGGGAGGCCAAGTCGGGAGGAACACTTGAGCTCAAGAGTTCGAGACCAGCCTGAGCAAGAGTGAGGCCTTGCCTCTGCTAAACATAGAAAAAATTAGCTGGGCATGGTGGCACGTGCCTGTAGTCCCAGTTACTTGGGAGGTTACAGCAGGAGGATCGCTGGAGCCCAGGAATTTGAGGTTGCTGTGAGCTAGGCTGATGCCACTGCACTCTAGCCTGGGCAACAGAATGAGACTCTGTCTCAAACAAAACAAAACCAAAATATAGTTTTAACTATTACTTTTAAACTTAAAAAAAAAACCTACCAAAATAATAAAAATAACTATTCTAGTAATACTTGCTATTCTGAACAATGTAACATCTTTAGAACATTCTGCTTAAAGATGTTAACTAACTTACCAGTATTTCAAAATAAAATATATTGACATGACAACACCCGACTGTAGACCAAATAAACCTCTCAATCCTTAGCATCTCAAATAACGGCACAACGTCATAACATTTTTTTTACATAAGGATCAAGATCAAGCTATTTTAAAAACAATCTAACTGGTGTCAGAACATTTTGCTACTTAAGTGCAAATTCAGTTACATGTATTACTTCCAAAGAATAAGATTGTTTTGAGATTCTCTGGATTCTGAGAATAACTATTTTGTTCATTTTGAAATAAAGTATTCTACAAAAATTAACAGCTTAAGGATTCTTTTAAAAGTTTTTCTAGGCACAGGCCTTTGCTGTGGCAATACAATGTAACAGACGAGCTTGGAGACGGTACTGAGAAAGAGAGTGAGTCAGAAATAGGTGTTGTGCGTACCTTTCCACAAACAGGAAGGTCAATGAAAGAAACTGCATCTGCAGCTAGGATTAAGAGACTAAAACCAAACTATCTTTGTAAACCTTTGACCATAGTTTTTGGTTTTTGTGCTGTCATTTAGGTTAGAGTTTATTCTAATTTTCTGACAATTATGTTTGTTTAGGCATGTCTACATTTTTACCTAAGAACCTTAAAGTTAAACACATAGGTATTTTTATAACTCAGGAGATTTAGCATTTTAATTAAACCAACGATATTAAATTAGTCTTATTTATTAAAAATCATACACATGGCCGGGCGCGGTGGCTCACGCCTGTAATCCTAGCTCTCTGGGAGGCCGAGGTGGGCGGATCCTTTGAGCTCAGGAGTTCGAGACCAGCCTGAGCAAGAGAGAGACCCCATCTCTACTATAAATAGAAAGAAATTAATTGGCCAACTAATATATAGAGAAAAAATTAGCCGGGCATGGTGGCACGTGCCTGTAGTCCCAGCTACTTGGGAGGCTGAGGCAGCAGGATTGCTTGAGCCCAGGAGTTTGAGGTTGCTGTGAGCTAGGCTGACGCCACGGCACTCACTCTAGCCTGGGCAATAAAGTGAGACTCTGTCTCAAAAAAAAAAAAAAAAAAAAAAATCATACACAGATCATTTTTGTTTTTGGCTGGGTTTTTAGTTTTACAACCTTTGTGTCAAACCTGGACAACTTCAGATATAAAAATGACCAGTAAACCCAAGTGAAAATGTATGCTGACAATTTTGAAGACATTTTCATTGCTATTTTGTCAATAATTTTTTAAAAACTAGCTTGTTTGCCAAAGATGACTAAATTCACATGAACTTGAAAAGCATTTGGGCTTATTTAATTTGTGAGGACTCCTTTTTGTATTTATAACCGATTTTGGTACCATGTAGATATATAATACAGGTACACACACAAAACACAGCTAAACACTCACACAAAATTTTAATAGCTTTTATCTCATAACTCTGGCCATGAGATTCTCTGAAGTCCTGTGTGAATCTGTGTACATTAGGTCCCCATTTCTTTTTTCCCTGTCCTACAGCAGGTGTCCCACTTCTTGGCCAGGTCGCCCCCATGGATGGGGATGTCTTTCGATCTCCTAGACCTCAGCACAGAGCTGTCTTTTTACCTTTTAGACCATAGAACCTGCCGGAAGAAAAACTACCCTCAGACGTGTCTGAGGGTAACCCACCCCCCCGAGACCTGGTACTGCGCTTATAATGCCATCGACAGCAAAGTTAAAGTAGGCGAAAAAATACAGAGAGCTCAACAGACTCCACGGTTACATGCCACCCGCCAGTACAGATAAACACCCAATCTAAAGACAAATTCAAGAGGTTTCAAGCAAACGAACCGAATGAGCCCTGGGAGTGCAAAATCAGAAAAAGTTAGTTCCCTGCTCCTCACAGGTGGTTGGGGGTTTATCAACTCCAAACAAATGAGAATTCCCTCAGGATTCCCCAAAGTGAGAGGGGCACCCCCTACAGTGTTGTGCTTTCAAATAGCATTCATCCTCCTGGGCCTGAATTTTAAAACCCAGAAGTCCTTTCTTCAGAGGCAATTAAAAAGTTGTGGCCAATGTGACAATGGAGGCAGGAAACAGCAGCTGGTGGGAGAGTCCAGAGCTGCCCCGTGGCAGACACGGCCAGGTAGCTGCCGAGACAGGTTTTGGCCTCTCCCTGCTCTGTGGCCCCTGAACCACCAGCAACACCATCCCAGAGCCCCCATCATTGCTGCTGAAACCTCAAGGGGGGTTCTACCTAGGTTCAGTTACTCATCACACAGAGATCCAGTTACTGAGATGAGGATTGCCAAGGAATTTTACATACGTCCCATTGGCTGGATGTGCCTCAACTCCATCTCCCCAACTAATGGGGATCATGTGCTTTTAAGGGAGCCCCCGTGCCTTGGGGTGGTCATGGTGAATGTCCCAAGGGGCTACTGGCATTGGGGCAGGTTGTGGGGGTGGCGAATCTGGGCATCAGGGAGTCTGCCCAGCGCCTTCAGCATCTCAGCTCCTTAGTCTTGCAGAAAACCCACCATTTCTGGGGAAGCAATGCTAAAGGTCAAGTGGCTAGTTAAGGGAGAGGATTATACAGGGGTCACTGAAATTTGTTCAGTGGGGGGCTGGTCCCGGGGGACGCCTAGTTCGTGGAAAGGTGAGGTGCGGGTTGGGTGTCCTGACTCTCTGTCTTCAGCTTGGTCCACCAAGGCTTCCACCCTTTGAGATGTATTTGGGGGTTGATTGAAAGAGTTTCAAAGAAGCAGGTCATGATTCTGAGAAATTTAAAAGCATGGACCCATTGCTGAGTCATAAAATGTTCCAAGAGGTTTTCATGACCTCATTCTGATTCAGACATCTGGGAAGAAGTGTTAACGCTGTCTGTGGTCACTCTGAATCCCGCTGCCCTGTGCTGGCCCAGCGAGGACAGAGACCGCAGCATCTACTCACTTCTACCCTAATAATAAGAGCGATAGGCGGTCTCCTTTTTGTTAACTTGGACGGGGGTCCTTACTAGAGGTGTTGTGGAATAATTGCCATGAAACAGCTCGTTCTGCAAGAAGGGTGATGGAGATCCCGCTCAAACCTTGTGTTCAAAGGAAACAGCCTCAAATGCAAGAAGCGCTGGTTGCCATGCGGTGTAGGATGGTGGTATTTTTATCCCCCCATTCTTTAATCACAGATAAGCCCAAGAGATGCTCGAGTCTGTGCCCACATCTCTGTGCCAGATTAGCTCCTGCTTAAACCTCATGAGTAATCCGTTGGGGTTAAATGAGATGATTAGATGCTTATATTAGATGATGAGCGCTAGGTGACTGGAATTTTAATTTGTCTGCTCCTTGCATAGGTTCTGAAACCGGGCCTAGAGGGGACCTTTCAATTTTGGTGCCGCCGCCTCCCTCTCCTCCCTGTTTGTCCTCTTCCATGACTGTGTGTGTGTGTGTGTCTGTCTGTCTGTTTGCCAATGCTGGCTTGTGTCGGGGGAGCTCATTGACTGCAGAGGGGTCTCAGATGCGGGTGCTTTGAGTCACAAGGGTAATGGGCAAGAGAGTGAGAGAGCAGGTCAGCTGAAATGTGTCACCACCAGAAGAAAAATAATTCAGGAAGTGAAGCGTATTCCTCAGACTGAGGCATCTCGTTCCTGCCCTTTGGGTTTGATTTCACCAGACCTTGTCCTGTTTCTAAGGACCAAGGAGGCCTCTGGAGAATCAGAGCGCTGGGCCGGGGCGGCACCTCCAGAGTACCACTTTGCCAGCCCGTCACTCTCTAAACCTTCCCCCGTGGTTGGCGCCTTGCCCGCCTTCAGTGCTGGAGAAGAAACTCCAGCCCAGAGGCTAAGATCGCCTCAGGCCTTTTGTGACAGTTTAGCAGATTAGATATTTGAGTTTCTGATTTTATGGATGCAGACTTTTTCTAGAGACACATCACAGGTGAACATTTTTTTATATTTTTGGTGCTAAGTGGTAGGGGTCGATTATCAAAATTCTGTTAGGAAATTCTTAAATGTTCTCTGTACATTTTCCTTGTTCTCATTGCTAAGCATCGGTAGTGGGCATTTACATGCTAACCAGGAAACAATAGTTTCCAGCCAGACAAAGGGGAGAAAATGGGTCGATGTTTCCGACAATTACTAGCACTCCACAGAGAAAGATAGGATATTTTTAAAGAACATGTAGTTTGGCATATAGTTGTGATTTTAACTCATATGCAAGCGTCACCTTTAAAGTCCACTCAAGTTCATATATAGCCTAAAAGAACCTAATGGAAACCTTACTTCAGTAAATACTGTAATTTATAGAAGAGAATTTGCCATAAGTTGCAGCTTTAATTTCTTCTTAAACTTACATAACCGATAAATTGACATGTTTTATGGCATATTATTTTAAGGCGTGAACAATTTACAGTATCTGCGTGTTTACCTTTTTATACCCTAAAAGGATGTTAACAGTTCTAGCTTTCCGTGAGGGGGAGGGTGGCTTCTCCAGAAAACTAAGATTAAAACACATTTTTGGACTTCAGTTCCGAGCAGATAGCACATTAAGTGCTCTTTGTTCTGTTATGCAGTGACTGAGATCATAGGTCGTACAGTCCTGCCTTAGTGACTGCTGTCCAACCAGCTGGCCAGCAAGAGGTCACTTCCCCTGTTTTGCGAGTGATCCTCTTGGATCTAGGTCCCCAGATCAACACTGACACACATTGATCCCATATTCCAGACTGCAGGCCTCCCAGAGGAGGCCTTCTCGGGTAAACCTACTCCGTCGTCTCCTGGTGAGTCTGGTGAACACAGACCAACCTTAACCTACGGCGGAGCCCCCTCCCACAAAGGTGCAATGTGGAGTTTTCTCTGCCGCCGCATGTCACTTGTGCCATTGCTTCCACCGTTAACGTGATAAATTGATCACCTGATGGCAATTTTGTTTCTCTCCGTGCTCTCGGAAAATATCAAGTACTTGATATGTACTGGCCCGAGCATACATTAACACGTCTACACGGCATGTGCACGTGACACATGGGGTCAGACACACTAGAGTAGGAAGCGTGCAGCTTTGCTGCCATCAAATCACTTACCGTCTCCGGCGGATCTGTACAGCTGGGGGTTTGGGGCAGAAACTGAACTCTGAGGGCCTTTGCGAGACTAATATTTTGTGATGTTACCCACCTTCCTCGTCAGAGCTAAATAATAGCACTCTTTCTATCTACTCGATCTGAAAGTCTCCTTTCTGCTTGTTTTCCAGAAATGTGAAGATAAAAACTGGAGAATGGTTCTTTGAGGAACGAGCTAAGAAATTTCCAACTGAAGGTAAATGCTCTTAACATTTTTGCTAAAGTAGAATGATATATTCCTAGTTTTAAAATATTTGATGTCAAGGCTTTTGAATATAAAAACCTTTATGGGCTCAGTCTGTAGGCCACTCTGGCTGCTCTTCCTCTTCCATTTGCTTAGACTTCCTGGCACCTGTACCTGAGCCCACGTGGCTGCCCCCTCTGCCAGCAGCTGGTCCCCTCCCTGCCAACAAGGCCTGGTTCGCTAGGACACGTGCTCCGTGAAGTTTCCCTCACTGCCTATCTCCGAGGAGAGGTGTTGCTCTCCTCCGAACCACCAACACGTCTGCTTTGTACTTCCCTTCCATAGCTGTCGCAGAGTGCCTTGTATTATAGAATTAATTATTTGTGTACTTCTGTTTCTCTCCACAAGCAGAAACTGTACTTCTAAATTCTTGTTAGCCCTTAACAGCACCAAGCACAATACCTTGTTCGTGACACTTGATCAAAATAACTTAATAACTGGGCAGGGCACAGTGGCTCACACTTGTAATCCTAGCACTTTGGGAGGCCCAGGCAGGAGGATCGCTTGAGGCCAGGAATTTAAGACCAGCCTGAGCAACATAGTGAGACCCCATCTCTACTAAAATTTAAAAATTAGCCAGGAGTGGTGGCGCACACCTGTAGTCTCAGCTGCTTGGGAGGCTGAGCTGGGAGAATCGCTTGAGCCCAGGAGTAAGAGGCTGCAGGGAGCTATGATCACGCCACTGTGCTCCAGCCTGAGTGATAGTGGGAAACCCGCATCTCTTAGAAAAAAAAATAAAAAGAGAGTCACTGAGGCCCACAGTGGGTGAATAGCATTGGGCTGAGCACATGGATTACGAGTGGAAGTGTTCGTTTGGTCTGCATACCCTGAATGTCTTGTAATGATGTGTCAGCCTAGAGAGAGGAACTGAGGCAAGATCGGTATCGATCGAGAGTTTATTTGGGCCAAGGTTGAGGACTGCAGCCTGGGAAATGCTTCTAACTTATGTTGGGAAGAACAAAAAAGAGACTCAAGTTTTTAAACAAAAAAGGACGAATTGGGAGAGGGGCAATCACAAAAGTTGTTCTTCAGGAATTGTCACTGGTTTACAGAAGTAACATTGATTAGTGATTGACTGTGCATTGTTGAACTGTAAGGTACATATCATGGTGTCCTGTGTCTGGCATTGTTAGATTAATCTGTAGCTGTTGGTGGCGACACTTGGTCCTGAGTCCTCACAGCAGGTAGCTTTGAAATGACAACTTAGTTCCGGGTGGCGATGCAGTGGGGCCGGGAAGTGACCGCTGTCTCATTTCCATGCCTCTCTGGGCCTGATGGTTAAAAGGGGGCTTGCACTCCTTGGTAAAAAGTTTTTCTTTCTCAAAAGTATTTGCAAGTATGATCTGGCGGGGTAATCGGTAGCCAGGGCTTGAAGCTGCGGAGTTCTCTCGGCTTGTGTGTTGGCCACAGGGGTGCCCGTCAGAGCAGCTGGACAGAGGCGCACCTGTCACGCACACCATGACAGTCGCGTGGAGACAGGTGCTGTGGGCGCCACCCACTGACTGTTGTGGTCACGCGGGTCACCCCTCCTCGGTGACAGTGAGAGCCTACACTGATTTAGAGTGTGTGCCATGGCTCAAACCACTTTTCCTTTTTTTAGAAAAAGTGGCAGTTGAAGGTGGAGAAATAAGCCACTGAAGCTCCCCCCGACCCCCCAGAATCTGTTGGCAGGAGGGAAGCCACGCGTTTGAGTGTCACTGTTCGGAGTCACGGGGCGCTGTCAGCCGAGGTTCAGGGTCAGTCGCTATTAAATCCTTCCTGGACACTCCAGAAAAAAAAAATGATGCTTCTGCCGAGTAATCAGCATCTGGAGGAAGACGGGATAGTGACGCTGCGGGTGACCCACGTGGCCTGGTGTCCTCTGACCTCCTCACTGTCGCCCTCCCCCGCCCCAGCAGCCTTCAGAGGCTCTTTTTCTTAATTACTGCCGTACCATTTCGATATCCCAGATGTTGAATATCTGTTTGTGTGGTGAGGTTTCAGAGAGCCACAGACCACTGGAAAAATCTAAGACTTGTCGCCCATTTTTGCCCCCGCGGAGGTGCTGTCGCCCCCTGTGGAAAGCGTCATCCAGGCGATGCCGCTGCAGCACAGGGTCTTTACTTGTATCACCTTGTTTTGTTTTTTAAAAATTTTTATTTGTTTAAATGTATGGGGTACCAGTGTCATTTTGCTGCACGGACATATCGCGGTGGTCAAGCGAGGGCTTTCGGCGTGTCCGTCACCGGAATGGCGCGCCTTGCACGCGTCAGGGACGCGCTCTCGTCATCCGCCCCAGCCTTTCCAGGCCGCGCTGTCGTCACTGCGCACTCTGCGGCGCGTGCGCGTTAGGTAGCGCCTACTGGTGACGCATGCTCACTGCAGAGCGTTTGGGAAATACAGAACAGTGAACAGAAGGCAATAAAAATGCCACCACCGTCCAAAACCACTGTTAATTACACACACATACACACACACTCACCCTCCCAGTCGTCTTTCTAGGCGATCCTGTGCATATGTGTGTACACAGGTACAGACTTATCAAATTTTAAATGTATTTGTGATCAGACCTTTTTTTTTTTTTTTTTTTTTTGAGACAGAGTCTCACTTTGTTGCCCAGGCTAGAGTGAGTGCCGTGGCGTCAGCCTAGCTCACAGCAACCTCAAACTCCTGGGCTCAAGCAATCCTGCTGCCTCAGCCTCCCAAGTAGCTGGGACTACAGGCATGCGCCACCGTGCCGGGCTAATTTTTTCTATATATATTTTAGTTGGCCAATTAATTTCTTTCTATTTATAGTAGAGATGGGGTCTCGCTCTTGCTCAGGCTGGTCTCGAACTCCTGAGCTCAAACGATCCGCCCACCTCAGCCTCCCAGAGAGCTAGGATTACAGGCTTGAGCCACCTCGCCCGGCCTGTGATCAGACTTTTTTATCTTTTAAAATTCAATTTACCACAAACATTTCCCTATGCTATTAAGACTTCTTCCAAAATGTATTGACGACTCCATAAGATACGTCAAATACGTGCAACATAATTTATTTAACCCGTTTCCTATTGTCAGTGAGTGTACCATCGTATGTGATTTTTCATATTATAGAAAAAACTCTGTGATGTACATCTTGTGCTGATATCTTGGCATCTCTGTTTCCTTTGGATGGATTCTCAGAAGAATGGTTAGTCAAACGTTTGAACGCTTGAAAGGCTTTTGATACTTTGCCAAATTACCCCCTGGGAGTGTGGGCCCATTGGACTATCCCAGTAGGGTATGAGAAGCACCTTCTCCGACCTCTGTTGAGTCCTAATCTAAAGCAAGATTTCAAATTACATTTGTGATTTAGTTTTCAATATAGAAGTAATATGTATTCATATTAAAAATTGGAAAATGAAGAAAAGCATAAAGGACAATGTTAAACATACAGTGACTTTACCCAGAAAACAATTGTTAACATTTTTGTACATATCATTTCTGTTTTTTGTGAATGTGTGTTTCTGTGTTTGTGGGTATATATGTGTACATGTGAATGTGTGTGTATACCCACACCTAACTGTATACACACATTTTAAAAAATATTTAGGTTGAAAAGAAATTGATGCATTTAGGGAAAAAATTATTGAATAGAGGCAATTTCATACAAGCCAAACTAATGTTTATATGATTGGGATCAAATTGTATGTAGTTTCATCCTGATGTTTCTTCATACAATAATTTATAAAAACATTTTCGATATCTGTAAATATCATTGACTATATGATTTCTGATGACTGCATCTCATTCCGTCGTGGGAGCGTGTCATCATTTGTTTACCAAGTCACTAATGTTGAATAGTTAGGGAATTTCCAGTTTTCTATTACGTTTTGGGAAGTTTGTATTGTTATTAAAATAGAAATAGTGCAATGAACATCCTTGTAGATAACTTTGGCCCATCTCTGAGTATTTCTGGAAACAGAATGACAAGATGAAGGTTAGGAATGTTGCCTCCAGAGAGGGTGTACCTCATCACTAGTAGGAATTTTCCTGAAAAACAAACCAACCAACAACTTTGTCAGTTTGGTAAAACCACATTGGTAGTCCAAAAAGATTTTCTTGTTGTTTTAATTTTATTTCATCTAATCACTTATCACTAATGAGATTGAATATTTTTGACTTTTCAACCTCATGTCGATGTTCTTCATATGCTGAGGCTATTGGCCCCTTTCTGTCACGTTAGTCACGTATGTATCTTCCTAGTTTGTCGTCTGTTTTAGAATTTTATGTCTTTGACATACAGTTTTTCTGTTTGTAGTCAAGTCTACTATTTCCTATATAGCTACTTTCTTTGCATTTATGCTTAGAGACTTCTTTCTTACCTCGCGTCCGGTTAAAATCTACATTTATTTTCTTTTAATCTTTACTTATCTCTTCACCATTCATTGGGAGACCTGATTTAATTTTATTTTTTTCTTCCCAGTCCTCAGTTTTCTCAGTCCCACTTGTTACATAAGCAGCCCCTTTCCCGTGGCTTCGTGACTCTGTGTCGGTGATTCGTGCAGCTCGGGGGCCGCTGCCCTGTGCCCACAGACCCCATCATGCTGCCTCACCTGCAGCTCTCGCTGGTTCTGCCCTAACTTGATTTTGAATTCTTTGAAAATATGAGCTCTGAGTAAATGAATAAGTAAATAAATAAAATTGAGCAAAGATAGCGTTATTTGCTATAAAAAGTAGATGAAAAGTGATGTTATAAACAGTAATGCCCATTGTCAGTGCTAACACCTGCTAGGCACCTTAAAAATATAAAATTAGAGTTCTTTTCCTTTGTGACATCTGGAAGCCTTAAGATAAATTTTATGTTCAATTGAAGTAATTCCAGGAATCATTATGCCCTCTGTCCCTCTGCCACCCAATTTTCTCTTTATTAGCTTTTGTTTATTTCTCTTTAAATGGGCCTTTTGGATATGTGCCATTTAAGATAAAATGCTCCCAAAATTTCCTTGACAATGGACAAGACATTCTTAGCAATCCAGTAAGGAATAATAGGATTCAATTTTGACAATATTTATTATGCTAATTTTCCAACCATTCAAAAGATTTTAAAACAAGAAAAAAATGAGCACCAATTCTTCATTTTGCAGAAAGAAAGCACAAGATATTTTAATTATGTTGGTTTACTTAAATTTTTTATTTTAGGCTGGCTTTTCTTTCTTCTAAGATTTTACTATTCAATATTTAGTTTTGTGGTCTTAACATAATTTCTTATATGTTGTAGTTGGGGTTCACCTGTGGCATGTGAGAATTATCAAAATATACAGACCGTCCCAAGATCCTCCTAGGTGTCTTCAGGAAGCTCCCCGGGCCAGCCTGGCGTTTTCCCCTCCTGCCCCTCTATCCACAGGCATTTGACAGTCTGCAGAGGGACTTTAATGTGGCTTCTGCTCCAGGGGACCCTGCTCCAGGGTCAGTTGCAAGCTGTCTCAGATCCAAAATTCCTGGCCTTGCACTCAGAGGTTCTCATGCATGGGGGCTGGGTGGGCTCTAAGAATGTGTATTTAACAGGTCCCCAAGTAATTCTTTTCATGCACTTTAGGTAGTTCAAGTAACAAAGTTAATAAAGTTTATAAACAAAGTTAATAAACAAAGTTAATACTTACGCTGGAAATTTTCTAGATCACTAGTAACTAGGAAACAAACTGATAACCCATCTTGGCTCTTTTGGCATCTGCCAAGCATATAAAGATGCTGCCCTCTTCTGGCTATTCATGGTAATTACACATAGTTTACTTTTTTTTTGATACTTAGGACATTTTATTGCTTGATATTCAAGTGTAAAAGCAGAAAGATGACAGTATTAATACTTTTAATACAAATAATTTGTCAAGTTTAAAAATGGTTAAGTGTAATATAAGAAATTCAATTGAATCTATTAGTAATTCATTCTATTGTTAAAAATGGGGGAAATAAAATAATTCAGAAAGGCTGAAACTTAACATTCTCTCAATGACCCATCACATAACTAACTCACCAGGATAATTATTGTCTTATAATTATGAAGGAAAATAATTTTTACTGCCTACCCCTGTAAGTAATTGTGATTTAGTTCTTCAAGTGATTTTTCAGAGTTTAGGTATAATCTGTCTGGTCACAGGATTATGACAGCATCAGATTGCCTGTGTGGGTTTAAAAGAGTAAGGCTCATGAGTTAAAAGAAGTAGGTACCAGTCAGTATGTAGGTGACGCTATGGCAGCGCCCTCCCTTTGTTTGCTCAGGAAAGACCCCTCGCGTCAGCATTTCCCAGATGGATTCTGCAAACTGCCTCTGTGCATGCTTCTACACAAATAGAGTCCCTAGTTTACGTGTGTTTACTCTCCCAAGAGGATGTCTGTATGAAGTCATGTTTATTTCCAATACATAAAACTTTGCATACGCTTTTGTCTTATTTTAAAGAAAAGGTAGATCCAACTCTTATTTCTTACTACTATCCTTAGGAGGAAAGACAAAACAAGCACACCACCACACGAGAGAGCACGTGCTCTAGAAGCGATTTTTCCCAGCGGACTGGATTGCTTGTCCTATTCCTGAGAGAGTTTTAGACTGGCCCATTTAGACTGGGTAGAGCAGAGGCTATAAAGTCATAATTTATGATAAATGTTAAAGGCCTTGACCTTCAAACTTTTTGCTTTCCACCCAGTGTTTCTAGGTAGTAATCTTCCCAGGACAGGATCTTGGTTTTGTGTTGTTTTATTTTTATTTTGAGGCAGAGTCTCACTCTGTTGCCCAGGCTAGAGTGAGTGCCGTGGCGTCAGCCTCACTCACAGCAACCTCAAACTCCTGGGCTCAAGCGATCCTCCTGCCTCAGCCTCCCGAGTAATTGGGACTACAGGCGTGTGCCACCATGCCCGGCTAGTTTTTTCTATATATTTTTAGTTGGCCAATTAATTTCCTTCTATTTTTAGTAGAGACAGGGTCTCACTCTTGCTCAGGCTGGTTTCCAACTCCTGACCTTGAGCGATCCACCGGCCTCAGCCTCCCAGAGTGCTAGGATTACATACAGGTGTGAGCCACCGCGCCCGGCCCGGTTCTTGGTTTTATTTACATTTCGTGATGCCTTTGGTTTTGCACATAGTAGCAGCTCAAAAACTGAGTTGATTTAGATGGTCCAAGTCACTCTGAATATGTGAATTCAACCCATTCATGTTTTGTGTCTCAAGTGTCTAACTGGGAGAATGGAGTTTTCTTGGTGCCCCAGTCTTCCTACCAGGACTGTTTGTGTCTCTCCTGCCATTCTCTGTGCCCTGTCACTCATTGATGCTGAGGTCCTTTGAGGCAAACTACGTCTTAGTCCTGAATCATCATGACTGCCCCACTACCCTCTTGCTTCTTTTGGGTTTTGATCCATTGTTTTTTAAATGGAGGGGGAATTAGGTGGGCTAGTTATTAGGGTAGTCAATGTTTGATTTCACTTAATACTCCTTGTTCTTGGGGGTTGACAAATGATGGTCTGCAGGCCAGATCTGGCCCATTATCTCCTTCTGTAAATAAAGTTTTATTGGAACATAGCTATGTTCACTCCTCTATATCCACTTTTGCAACACAATAGGTCAAGTACTGTGTTTCCCTGAAAATAAGACAGGGTCTTATATTTATTTTTCCTCAAGAAGACACTCTAGGGCTTATTTTCAGGGAATGTGCTATTTTTTTAAAGTACGGTACAACAATCTACATTTATTCAAATATAGTTAAGTCATCTTCTTCTGGAACATCATCATAACTCTCCAAACCCCGAATTCCACCCTGAATTTCTTGCGACTCTATTTCCTTTACAACCATTGGCCCCAATCTCTCTTCTTTACCGCTCCACGACGAAATGCATGGGTTGTGCAGATACGCTGCATAGCCACGCCCATTACTAGGTCTTATTTTCAGGGTAGGGCTTATATTGCACAAATGCTTAGAAATCCTGCTAGGGCTTATTTTATGGGTAGGTCTTATTTTCAGGGAAACACAGTAGTTGTAACAGAAATTTTCTATCTGAAAATTTACAGAAAAAGTTTGTTGACCTCTGCTCTAGGTGATCAGCTGATAAAATACAGCAATGTTTTGATGACCCTCATTACTTTTCTTGTTTAAATGAACAGAATGGAAACCAAGGTGAAATAATTGAACTTAATAGGATTTCTGAATTAAGGATTCATGTGCTTACATGTTTAGACCAAATTACTGATTAGGGTGGTTTTACGGAATAACTTGACAATTGATTGTTAAAACTGTCTCTTTATGTGAATAATTTTTTTAAAGTGTAGACACATACATACTTAAATATGAAGCAAATTTGAATTTAAGAAGCCTGTGTACATTATTTTACTGTGGTGAAATATGTACAACATAAAATTTACCATTTTAACTATTTTTAAGCATACAGTTCAGTGGCATTAAGTATATTTACATTGTTATGCAACCACCATCCATCTCTAGAACTTATTCGTCAGCCCGGGCTGAAACTCTGTACCCATAAAACAATAATTCCATCCTCCTCTTCCCCTCAGTCCCTGGTAACCACTGTTCTACCTCCTGCCTATGAATTTGACAGCTACTCTGCATACCTCGGATAAGTGGAATCATATTTGTTCTTTCATGCCTGGCTTATTTCACTTAGCATAATGTCTTCAGGCTTCCTCTATGTTTTGGCATGTATCAGAATCTCATTCCTTTTTATGGATAAATAATATTCCGTTGTATGGAAAAGCCACATTTTGTTTATCCATTCATCCATTGAGGGACATTTGGGTTGTTTCCACCTTTTGGCTGTTGTGAATAATGCTGCCATGAACACTGATATGCAATACTTATTCCAGTCCCTGCTTTCCATTATTTTGTGTTTATACTCAGAAGTGCAATTACTGGGTAAAATGGTAATTCTATGTTTAATTTTTTTGAGAGACGGCTATACCATTTTCCACAGCAGGTGCCCCATTTTATATTCCCACTGGCACTGTACAAGGGCTCCAGTTTCTTTATATCTATGTAACATTTGTTTTGTTTTTTGACAATAGCCATCCTAATGGGTGTGAAGTGGTATTTCATTGTGGCGTTGATTTGTAGTTCCCTAATAATTAGTGACATTGAACATCTTTTCATGTGCTTATTGCTCATTTGTATATCTTTGGGGAAACATCTATTCAAGTCTTTTGCCCATTTTTGAATTGGGTGGTTTTGTTTCTTGAAAAAAAGAGCAAAGCTAGGGGACTGACACTTTCTGATTTTAAAACTTACTACAAAGCTATAGCAATCAAATCAGTGTGGTATTGGCAAAAAAAGTCAGACACATAGATCAATGGAACAGAATAAAGAGCCCAGAAATAAATCCTCGCATAGGTGGCCAAATTATTTTTTGACAAGGGCGCCGAGACCATTCAGTAGGGAAAGGACAGTCTTTGCAACAAATGGTGCTGGGAAAACTGGATATCCACATGCAAACGAATGATGTTGGACGCTTACCTAACAACATAGGCAAAAACGAACTCAAAATGCATTAAAGACCTAAACATAAGAGCTATGTTTGCTTAGAGGAGACAAATTGGATGTCATCAAAATAAAAAACTTTTGTACATCAAAGGATACTATCAACAAAATAAAAAAGGTAACCCATAATATAGGAGAAAATATTTTCAGATAACATATCGGATAAGGGATTAATATCCAGAATGTACAGAGAACTCCTAAAGCCCATATGTATTTTTCAGAGAAAATATGAAGGATGCTGAAAAGCGGTTGCTATGCCATTGTTCCAGGTGCTCAGTAAACCTGTCCAGTTTCCATCAGCCTTAGTCCGTCCTAGCAGAAGAGTTACTGCCCAGCTCTTGGTCATCATTATTAACATGACAACCAGCCAGAATTTCTGCTTGGCAGAATATAAGTAGCTTCATTAAAGGGAAAAGTATTTTCTCTCCTGTAGCTAAGCAGAAGAGTAATGTCTGGTGGCAGAAGGACACTGGATGAGAGATTCTTTATGCCCACAGGATTATAAATCTACCATTATTAATTGTCACTGTCCAGAAAGGCACTGGTTGCAGATTCACAGCCTTGTACTTAATCTTTTGTCCTGGGCTGGTGGCTTAGCAACCAGTGCTGTCTTAGCTCAAAATTTTTCTAAGGACTAATATATATTTAAAAATGGCTCTGAACTCCGGCTCCAAAGCTACTGTAACAGAATATCACAATTCTTTACATGCTGAGGCTTTTTAGGTCAATTTTTTTTTTAGAGGTTTTCCATTTCGAATATGTGAGGTAAAGATTGGTTTCAAATCTTATTGTTCTGGGGAACTTTTCTTCCCTATTAAAGAAAAAAGTTCTAAAACACACTATAATTATCCAACAGCTGCTTTTGTTCAGGGATTTTTTTCCCCAGTGTCTGGAGAATACTCAAACTCCAGTGTGGGCAGCACTCAGGACTGTCACATACAGTTGTGCAGGTCAGGCACTGCACAAGGGAGCCACTTGTAAGGGTGTGTTCACATGATAGATTTGTGTGTTTATTGTGATGATTTTTATGGCAGATGCAGCAAAGTGTGTTGTTCTAACAAAATCCATATATTGTGACTAGCTTCCTAGGGGTGGACATAAAGCATCCTGAGTAAGGAGTACATTTTGCCCAGTTCCCCTGGAGGCTCCACATAGGTAGCCCTACCTGTGCTTTGCTTTGGGTCACACTTGGAACTCCCCGGTATGATTTCTTACATAGGATGCTGTTCCTGCTCCACAGGCACCAGCAGAGAGGTGGACCTGGGCAAGCCACCCTCCCCTGGGCAAGCCACCCTCCCACTTGGCTGCCCTGCTAGCTCCGCAGCATGACCCCATGTGTGCACCACCGTCCTCTGTGCAGGGCGGTGTAGGGCTTAGGGCGCCGGAGGGGAGGCAGCGATGGTGGTTTGAAAGGGGACTAAGCCACGCTGATTATGCAGTTCAGGACGTGAAACCCCTCAGCCACCTACAGGCAACGTGGCTTGGTTGGTTGATGGAGTTACACTTGGGCGTCCCAGGGACTCTGCCCTGTGGCCTTCTTTCCCCTTGAACCAAGTCACCCCAGAGAGAAGAGCTGGAGCAACAGGACCTGGCATCTGTTGCAGGAACCGCAGTTGGGGGCTGTCCAGAGACCCGGCCCGCCAGGGGCGTCCTCTGCCGGCACTGCCTCGCAGTAGTTCCATGAACTTAAAAATATGTTGACAAAAAGTGAAGATTTGTTGCTTTCAAAGGTGGCCTCTGGGTAGGAAACAGCTGAGGAGCAGGAGAGAAAGTAAAATGACAATAAACAGCAGGTTGGACCAAAGCCACGTGGGCCAGCACTTCTCAAACCCCAGGGTCTTGTCCCCAGGTGGGTTGCGGTTGTGGAGCCAAACAGACACCCCCCCACTCCCACCCCCACCCCCACCCCCGTTTCCGGGTCTCCGGAGCTGGGACCGGCTCTGACGGTTTTTAAATGGTTAGAAAAATCAAAAGGATCCTCTTCGTGACACACCAAAACCGCATGACATGCACGGAGCTTCCCGGGCGCACACGTGCCGTGCCGGCTCTTCCGCATCGGGCTGCGGTCCCGCCGCGCCACCCGGCGGCTGGCGACTGTCCCCAGGCCGGGGAGCGCGGCCGCCCAGCCCCGCGGCCGGCAGGGGCGGCAGAGAGCCGCCGAGCGGAGGCGTCCCGCCGGGGTGTGGGCGCCCCGGGAGACGCGCCGGGGGTGGGGTGCCGGGCGCAACAGTCGTCTGTCCGAGGCCTCGCGGGGCGGCAGGGCCGCGGGCAGCAGCCGGTGCTGCTGGGGTGGAGGGGCAGGGCCCGGGACGCCACGTGGGGCCGGACTCCGGCGCCCCTGGGGGTCTTTAGGCGGCTGAGATAGCGTCGGATTTGGGGACAGGGATGTGGCTGCGGTGCCGGTGCCTTGGGGGACGCTGTTGCAACACCCGAGGGGGGGGCAGCTGATGGCAGCAGGTGGGGGCTGGGGAGCACTGAGAAGTGGCACCCCTGTCCCAGCGTGCTCGGCAGTCAGTCACTGTCTCCTGGGGCTTGGGTTTCCGCCCCAGGACGGGCTGGATAAAGGGTGTTGCTGCTACTTGCTTTCTCTTTCCCCTTCTTTCCGGGCCTTCACACACTCAGGTGCAGCTGGGCTGTCCTTTGCTTCCCACCTGGTGTTTTCTTTAAGGCGGCTCCAGCAGCTGTCAGCTCTCCTCCATCCCGGGCTGGTTGGACTAGTTGAGCTGAGTTGGGCCTGCTGGGCGAGGCCTTTCTGTACTTTCTGTTCTGCCTGAGAGAAGTATTTCTCAATGGGGGAGGGGAGGGCTCACAGGCTCTTTAGAAGCTGGGGAACACCATGTGGACCCCAGAAAATGCACACAGGCCGGGGGGACTCAGAACTGTACATAGCTTTCAAGGGTTCCCACGCTCCCCGGGGACAGCTGGGTTAAGGATCCCTGCCCTGAGGGCTGCCTCCCTGCCTTAAAGTTTCGGGTTTAACCTCCCTGCCCACCTGATTTTCTTACCATCCCTGTGACTTGTGGACCTGAAGCTAATACATAAGTCTTTGGAAAGGATTAAAATCTTATGAACGCTTAAGACAGGAGCTGGACTGACCTCCCAGGGTGGCAGGTGTGGTGATCTGGGCTGTGTGTGGGTTCTGGGGACCTCCCTGAGCGAGAGAAACCTGCTTCCAGCCCCCAGCCTGGCGTGGGCTGACTTCTTCCCATGCATTTGTGCAGGAGTCACTGTGTCCACAGAACTGTGGACATGCCCAGTTTCATTCTGGGAGTCTTAATACGCCACAAAAACCACTTTCCTTGAAACAAAAAGGGTACTATATCAAATGCAGTCTTATTTAGGAAATTATTAGCCTCTATAACTAGAAATAAGCAGATTATAGTTTTTAAAAGATTAATTTAATCTTCATCACAAGGCAACTTTGGAGGAATACATTCATTCAGTTATGAAATGTTTCCAAAGGACAAATGGAAGCTTGGAAGTTTGAACTATTTTTCAAAGTATCCAGATTTAGAAAGTCTAGGTCAATATCAACTCTTAATAAAAGCAGTCATTCCCAACAATTATGGTGTTGAATTTTGTGCGCGCGCGTGTGTGTGTGTTAACTACAGCTTTAGTGGAGTATAAATTCTATAAACAAAAAATTCATCTGTTTTAAGTGTATAATCCAATGATTTTTAGTAAATTTACAAACTTGTACAACCATCACCACAGTCTAATATCATAGAGCATTTCTGTCACCCCCAAAATGATCTCTCACTTCTTAATCACAAGAAGTGATACCAGAAAAATAATCTTAATTTATTCCTTTCCATATTGGCATCACCTAAGTTACATTCTCACTAATAAATGACCTCTACGGATATCTCTTCCAGGCAAGCAGGAGACAGTTGGGGCCAAGCTCTTGCAATCTTATCAGAAGCTGAGGTGAGTTGTTACAAAGGACAGGCCGTCCTGGGCCCTTGGGGCAGGGCACAGAGGAAGTTCTGAAAGAGCTTATAGCTCTCTTGACTTTCAGATGTCACTGCTTTGGAATGTAACTCCTGAAAAAAAAAGAAAGATCATAAAGTAAGTGCCTGGAAAAGATTCAAACTGAGATGTTTCCAGATTCTTATGGAAAGCCTTCTAGCTAACATAGTATTTTCTCACTAAATATTCTGTTTTATTTCTTAAATCCTCCTGAAATGTCATAAGGAAACTAAATATTATCCTTAATTGCACATTGAACGAAATCCTAAAGCAAGCATTTGCTTTGATCTAATCATTCATATCTCTAACATCTTACCCAGTGCCTGGTACCTTAGAGATATTTGTGGAATAAACATTGGTGGGATTGAATAATGGCCTGAGACATGTAACTTCTTTGCACAAAATTCTAAAACCTAGCAGTTTTTAGCTGGCCATAATAACTCCCACGCCTGAGTGTGCTGAATTTATTAGAGTATTACTGAAAGCTTCCCCACCGCCTGCTGGGTTTTACTGGCCCATGACGAGATTTTCCAGTCTCAGAACGTTTTCATTTTTTTCTCCTCTATTTCTTTACCACTTCTTTGAGCACAAACTTCCAGTTCTGCTCCTGGTTAATTTTCACATGCGCAACATTTTTGGCATTTCTGCTGGTGCCTTGGGAGCTGGTCCTGAGCTCCCCGCTGTTTCAGAGCACACGGGTGGAGTGGAGGACCCAGATTTCACACGACATGACCCTCGTCCCCCAAGTTACATAACAGGAAATAATGNCCCCCCCCCCCCCCCCCCCCCCCCCGCAGAAGAGCAGGTCCAAGTAGGGCTGCTGGGTCTTTTTCTAAAAAGTAAGGCAGTTGAAAAAAAAAAAAAGCTTGAGGACTTGAATTATAGAATGATGACACATCCTATCTATGTTGTAAAATCAATAACTTGCATAGTTCATAACCTGGTTTTTATTCTTGTATTTTTCCTTGGCAGCAAAATTTCTGTGGTTCCTCCTACGCCACCTCCCCTCAGCGAGAGCCAGTGTGGCCGCAGCCCCTGCAGGGTAAGTGTCTGTCCTGGAGGCTTCCCTAAAGGGGGCTCGGGAGGTGGTGGCTTTGACTGGAGCGGGTCACAGAGCAAGGCAGGGAATGAGGCCCCATGTGAGGTTGGCGAGGGCTCCTTCTGACATTCAGTGGCCCCGTGACCATCGGGGCTGTCCTCCGCCTGCCTCCAAGGCCTCCTCTTCCCTCTTGGCATGTCGTTGGCCCTCTTCCCCACCTCTGCACTGCACCTGTGAGCGTGCGGAGGGTCTCTAGGGGTCTTGGGAAATGGGTTGACTGACAGGTGTGCGAGCGTGGAGTGCTGTGGACAATGAGTGGATCTGTCATGCGTTTGCAGCCTCTAAAGTGGACCAGCCCCGTTTCTGTCCAGAGAAATTAGCTGTAGAGGGTTGTCTGGGTTTCCCTCCTGAGAGGTGGAAATAATTATACAGATGCTCCTCGACTTATGATGGGGTTACGTCCTGATAAACCCATCATAAGTTGAAAATGTTGTAAGTTGAAAAAGCATTTAATACACCTAACCTACCAAACATCAGAGCTTGGCCCAACCTACCTTAAACGTGCTCAGAACACTTACATTCGCCTACAGGTGAGCAAAATCATCTAACACAAGGTGATATTTTATAATAATAAAAATAAAAAATCAAAATTCAAAATTTGAAGTATAGTTTCTACCGAATATGCATTGTTTTCACACCATTGCAAAGCCAAAAAGTCATAAACTGGGGACTGTCTGTGTTTCTCTGGCTTGCCCCCAATGACATGTGAGATATTAACAAACTAATGTCTAAGCTAGCACTTGGAGACTGTACGGTGCCACGGAAAGCTACAATCTTGATTCTCTTCACCGTTACTGGATAATTCCTGGAGCAATTATATCCGTATATGGGAGAATACGGGAGCTGATCGTAATCCCAAAAGACACAATCCCAAATGCCGTAATCCTGAAAGATCAAAATCCCAAAAATATAATTCTGGAAAAAATAATAAAAAATTTCTTTAAAAGATAATTTATTTACATTTTTAAAAGGGCAGGTGTTTGAGAAACATGAAAACAGAACAGAACACAGGTCACTGCATACAATAAAATAGGCAAGAATAACATATTTTGGGGGAGGGAAGGAGGCAAAAAAAATTAAAGATAAAACTAATTTTTGCAAGCATAAACGCTCAGGTATACTAATGACAGTCACCTGGGTATCACACTTTATGAGCAGATGAACCATATTCATAAAGAAATAGGTCAAAAAAGGAGATGTCTACATGTACATCACTATGGTTGGTGATTGTGTGCACCCAGCTTTATAACAGTGGTTGTCTGAAATGCTGTGATGAACAACCTAAGTCTTTGACAAGAGTCATCAAAAACCACCATGGGTCACCACTGCACATGAGGTTGCCCAAAGAACTGAGACCTCTAGAAATTTTATCTTTCACAAATGCAGATGTACAAAAAAGGAGACCTCTTCATTTACTGAGTATTGAGGAAGTTTTTACATTTTTACTATGTATACACACAGCCAACATTGTGATAATGTACTTTGGTGGAGTCAGATTTGCAAAAAGTGCATAAAATGAATTAGAACTCTCCAAAAGTCTCTACACATTTATGCCTTCAGTATTGGAAGCGATTCAAAGATGAAATATATAGCCATACACACCTCTTTAAACCATACTTAATTTCTAAATAAAGACAACAAGTTTCCTCCTAACAGATGTAGCTATCCTATGATTGGGATTTTGAGGATTTTAGACTTTGGGGATTTTAGCCTTTAGGAATTTAGAGTTTAGGGATTTTGATCTTTCAGGATTTTAACATTTGGGATTATGGCTTTTAAGATTGTGTTTTTCAGGGTCCTCTCCCAAACCTGAGAACATACACTGTCTGATGATGAGAGAAAATACATACATTCTTTTTCAGTGTCAAACTTAGACTCCAGGGTGACCTTCAAAATCTTGCTCTACTTTCTCCTTGAGATTTTAAATTCTCCAAAGTCATTCTAGCACCTGTGTGCTCAAGACATTTATTGGCTGGATGGATGAGTGGATGGGTGGTTGGACGGATGGTTGGATGGGTGGGTAAATGGATGCGATTTAGAGAGGGAAGTGACCTTTCTGTTCTCTCTTTTTCTTCTCTCTTCTGCTTTGGGAGGCAGAACTCCCTGGCTCCAGACTGGTCACCTTGTGCCTTGGGCCCCTTATCACATGCATTCTGCCCAAGTTGGCATCTCTTCTGCGTGGAATTGGGGTGGGGCCAGACGAGAAAGGAGGTTAAACAAGCAGTAATTTGCTTGAGTTCAATCTTTGAGCCAATGACATGCCAGTCCCTGCTTCTAAGAGATAGTTGTCATCTTGTCAACAACCCACTGATGATGCTCCTTCCTTTAATATGAATGGCAGCATGTGGAGGAGGACGCTGGGTAAAGAGGGTGCCTGTCTCTTGGGAAGACTGCGCTCTCCTCACCTCCACACACGTGCGTGCACACGCACACCTCACGCACCTGGAGCACCCATGCCCGCGTGGACCCACATGTGCCCACGCAGACACACGTATGCCCGTGTTTTGGGGTTGCTGCCTGGAGACTGCTCAGGCAACACGGGTCATCAAGCGTGACTCTCATCCTCTCTCCTCTGTCTCTGTTTTAGTTACAGGAACTTGGTCAGTTTAAAGGATTTAATAAGTCCGTGGAAAATTTGTTTCTGTCTGTTACCACCCACATGAAAAGTAAGTGGATGCCTCGTGATATGTTCTTCCCACCACTCCCTGGGCCAGAGGGCCTGGCCCGTGACTTCGGCTAGACTATCCCCGGGTGCCAGGGAAAGCCACAGCACCTGGCCCTCCATCTCCTCCCCTGCAGAGCAGGCCTCTGGTTCCCGGTGGGGCGGGGTGGGGTAGGGGATGCCACATCAGTCCACGAGGCCGGCTCCGTTTCCTCCTGCTTCGGCCGAAACATGCCTAGCTCAGCATCGTGGTCAAAGGAGCTTGGCACATTGTGGACTCTGCTGAGGACAGCAAAGGGGACAGAGATGAGATTCCAGTGAGTGTAAGACCAGGGCCTGTCAAGCCAGGTGGGGCCCAGCATGTCATTCGAGTGGGGTAGCTCATCCTTTCTCCTTTGCTTCTTGGTAAATTTATTTTCCTCGGTTAGCAGTAATCCTGCAATTTGCAGATGCAGGTGACCCAGAACTGCCACTGCTTGGAATCTTGTCTCTTTCAGTGTTCTTTCTGCTCAGATAGTCTTTTCCCTGTTTATTTTACAATGCAAATCCCAGAGAGCAGACCCTGTCTCATGTCCCCCATGGGCTGAGGGGTCCTTAGGTGTCTGTTCTCTGTCGCCGTGTTTCTGTTCGGCTTCTCTTCAGCCTCCCTTTCTCCATAGTTGCACGTGGATGGTCTCATTGTTGCTTGAGTTTAGTCATCAGTATTCCACTCGAGCCCTGTCTCAGCTGTCTCACGGTGACAACCTGTCAAAACACAGCTCTTCGGATAAGCAGACGGTGACGGTCTCATGCAGCAGCCTGTCCCCTTCTCTTTCAGAAGGGAGGGAGCGGCTGTATCGCCTGGGCCTGTTTGCTCTGGTGCCTGGAGGTTTAAGAATCAGCACTTCCACCCTGGGGACTCCGACAGTCCCCAGCTCGGTCCCTGTCAGCTCTGGCGGTGGCTCTTTTCTCCTTCTCTGCCTGTCTCTCTGGTCGCACAGCCTCTCCCCAAAGCCACTGGCTTCTGTGAGGTCCTCCCACCACTGCCGCTGTGGCATTAGGGCCTTGGCACTAGCCCCAACCCTGCCATCCCTCAGCCACAAAGTCCAAAGGGGCAGCTGCTGTTGGGGCGCACGCCCTGTTGGACGGCCCGGCCCTGCGGACAGGTACACGTGCCCGCGGCTGTGGACGGCCACCCACAGCCTGCCCGTGCGTCTCCTCCCACGGTGGACTCACAGCTTCGTACCCAGGTGGACTAGAGCTAGTCCCTGGGTGGGGTGCATCTCTGCCCACGCCCCATGACCTGTGTCCCCCCAACCCTTCCTCAGCCCGGAGGCGGGAGTAGAAAAAACCCGCTTTGTGGCTCCTGGGAGCACCACCAGGCCTCAGACCCTTCCTGAGTGCCTCCCGCTGGTTCCGCTGGGATGGGACATGTGGCTGCACACGCCCGTCACCCCGTCCCTGCCACAGGAGGTGTGGCGTCTGTCTTGTGGGCGCCAATTCCTGCTGGTTTAGGTTTTGAGCTGTTTGCGTGTCCCTCTCAACCGTTTTTGCTGCCTGTTTCCCTTCGGAAGGGTGGGGAGGAAGCCTTGCCCTGGCGGGGAGGGGGTCAGGTGGGCACCTGGGGCCAGCGGGGAGGGGCCGGCACTCGGGCAATGGCCAGAGCACTGCAGGAGGCCTTGCACCTCGGGGTTTGGGCACAGACACAGAATTACCGCCTCAGCTGCCCGTGTTGCCCAGTGAAGCCAGAACAGCTGGGAGGAAGGAGTTGTTCCAGCCCTGTCTGTGGTCAGTGGCTTCCTAGGCGCTGTCAGCGTTATAGTCCCTGAGAAGGAGAAGAGGGACTGAGAACATTGATTCTTGCCCAGGAGCAACCTGCATTTCTCTCTGTCCCTTTTCCTTTCCCCCAGGAGTACCGGGACATAAGCCTGCGTGTTAGAATCTGCATGGCTCAGGAAAGCTCTTCCTCCCTGCTAGTCTGCAAACTTCAAATGGACTAAATGGACACAGGTGTTAGGGGACACTGATCAGATAGTGGGGGGACCTGTACCTCTCAAGGGCTTAGGAACGAGCCTCTCACACATGCACGGCCCAGGCTGGCATTTGGCCACCCGAGCAGGTGCCTCACTGCGTCTACTTTGAGGCCCTGGCACATGCTAGTGCCTTTCGAGCTGCCGGATGTGGAAAGATGCCCCCACGTCCCTGGCAGGCAGCCCTGAGACGTGGCATGGCTGTCAGAGGAGAGGCTCGCAGCATCCCGGGGAAGGGTAAACACCCCCGGGAGATCGAGGAGTGTGTTTGGATTTTCTTCTCCTCTAGGACACCAGAGATGCTCTAAGACCTGCCCCTGGGCAGTGTGAGCAGGAGATAACTAACAGTGAGAGGACGGGGACTCTCATAATACTGTCCTGATGAGCGGGGCGGGACACGGACAGGGGTCTGGATCCCCTGAGATCCGGCTGTGAGATGCGCTGCAGTAAATGCACTCTGGGATCAAAAGTAAAACCTTTCATGAATAATTTTAATATTGATCACATGTTTTAACAATAATAGTTGGGGTATATTACGTTAAATATAGAATTTTACCTTTCTCCTTTTACTTTTTTAGTGCGACCACTATAAAATTTAAAACTGCATGTATGACTTGCACTGAATCTCTGCTGGGCAGCCCTGCTGTAGAGACAGTCGTAAGGTGCATGTTTGAGAGAAGCAAGGCTCACGAGGAAAAAGGAAGTGGTTTTGGAGGAAAAACCATCGTGAAGGTGGCTCTCTCACTTCTGCGTATGGCCTCCTTCCTTTGTGCTTTCCTCACCTTTACTCTAGACCACTGTTATACTGCAAATTTTTTTAAAGTCATCTTTTCAGGGTTTGCTTACAAAAGTAGTTATAAGGACACCCCAAGTCTTATTTTCACCTTGCTTCAAAGAGTTACAAGAAATAGTATTTGGTTATTATAAAATCTTTGTAAGGAAGCCCTAAAAAGCCGGCTGGTTTGGGTGAGCGCAGGCATACGTGTGGCCCGGAGCGCAGGGCAGCCCGGGTGGGAGATTTCCTTTTAACTCCCTCCCCTGCCCCCACCCCCACAGTGGCTCTGCCCCACCAGGCGTGTGGGCAGTGGGACCACAGGGGGTCCTTGAAGGAATCCAGTCCTCTCCGGCCCTGTGTCCAGTACAGTGTCGAGCCATCCTCCTGGTCCCTCTGTGCTCGGGGGATGTGCTGTCTTTGTCCCCTCCATGCACTTTGCCCTCCTGGGACCTTAAGCCCCTGTCTGTGGGCTGCCGGGAGTCCCAGAAGAGGCTCCCGCAAGTCTCTGCAAGGCTGTGCATTCCCCCCTGTCATCCCTTGTATTTGTTTTTTAGAGCTCTCCAAGTCCCAGAATGACATGACTTCTGAGAAGCATCTTCTGGCCACGGGCCCCAGGCAGTGTGCAGGCCGCACGGAGAGACGGAGCCAGTCTGACACTGCTGTCAACGTCACCACCAGGGTACCTGGGGCCCCCAGGCCTCTGCGCCAATCACCTTCACGTGTCTCTTTAGAGCTTTCCAGCCCATTTCCGCTGTAGATTTCCTTTTCCTTTTGTTCTATAGCAAAACGTTAAGCAGTCAGAGAAATATTACAACAAGCTCCTCTATTTGGGCAGGCCTGGTTAAGGGAAGGTCAGAATTCAAGATCGGTCTGGAAAGCCACTAGGAACAGGGAAGGCTTGGACCTAACCACCCGCCCCTGGGCTCCCTGCTGGCTTCAAGGCCACACCAAGGGCAAAGGGCGTCCTGCAGGGCTGACACTTGCTGAGCTATTCTTGGGGTCTGCCAGCCCCCTCATGGAGGATTAAGAGGCCTTTGTGCTCCCATTCAAGGCCAACGATCTTTGGTTAAAATCTGCACAGGTCTCTGATTGCTGAAAATATAAATGCTGCACAGTCAAGCTCAAGCTTGACAGGGACTCTTTCCCCAGGTGTCTAAACCACAGGAGAGAGCTCGCCCGATAAAGGCTTTTAGGGAAAGAGTTACTCCGGCTTTTGCACCAGGATGAACCAGACCTTAAGCAAATGCACCGGGGCGTGAGGGAAAGCCAACTTTAGAACCAGAAACCCTGGGTTCTAGTTTCGCTGAGCTGCCCTCCCGGCTGGCAGGCACCAGCCACTGTTGTTCACAGGGTTGACCTGACTGCCCTGGGCAACAGAATGGGACAGGTACCCCTTCTCTGTGGCCATGGGCTCTGCTCGAGATGTCCCCAGACAGACCAAAGTTGACAGTAATGAACACCTGTTGTGCCCACAGCACAGAGTGTTTATAAACATCCAGTGAGATAATATAGTATCTAATTTGCCCTGTAAATATATTTTCTAAATTGCCAGCATTTGTTATTATTATGTGCCAGACTCTCCAAGCTTTACCTGGGCTATCTCATTTTATTCTGGTAACTTCCCTATCAGGTGGGTGTTGCATGTAGCCCCACTTCGCATACAGGGAAACTGAAACTCGGAGAGATAAGTCACGTGCCCAAGGTTATATAGCCAGGAAGTGGTGGGCTGGGGTTCGACCCCACCCAGGCTCGGTGAGGAGGCTGAGCTCTGGAGGCAGTTCTCGACTTTCGAGTGTGCAGATGTGTGGGAGTCACTTGGGCTCTGCTTAAAATGCAGGTTGCACATGGGTAGATCCAGGTCGGGCGTGGGATGCAGAGCCTCAGATGCATGTCTAGCGGGCCCTGGGGACCAGGTGAGGCTGATGCTGCTGGTCCCCAGATCACGCTGTGGGAGGGAGGCGTCTGGAGGAGCTGAAACACGTCTGGCCGGTCTCTGAAATTCTAAAGCACAAAGGTTAGCTCATGCTGGCTTCCCGGCCATGGAGGCAACGTCCTAACTGCTGTCCCAGAATAGACTCCTTTCCCCTAAGTGAAACTGCTCAAGGAGAGAGTTGGGGTGCATTATGAAGCACCAGGTTCTGGGCATGGTGGCAGCATTTTTTACACACTTTGTCACATGCAGTTCCTACAGAAATCCTGAGAAAGGTGTTACTCCCGTGGTAAAGATTGAGAACTTTTAGTGAGAGGGTAACCAACTTGTCCAACGTCACCTAGACAATAAAATATAGAGCCGGGAGCAGAACTCGGGTCTGTATGATTCTAAATTCTGACCTTGTGTATCCACGTAAGGAGGACAAATGGGGACCACTGCAGAAAAAGCGTTCAGGAAGGGGTTCTGGAAGTGTGAGCAACTCTCTTATCCTCCTGGGTCAGGTGAGGCTGCCCAGGTGATAACATTGACTAGGGGTTAGCCACGTATCCATGCTGTTCTTGGTGTAAAGCCCTCAAATAGGTATTTCACCTTTTTAATTCTTATAGCAACCCTGTGATGTCTGTACTATTACTGTCCCCATTAAAGATGAGGACACTGGGGCAGAGAGCTGACCAAGGGCTAGGCAGAGCCAGCTCCGGAGACCACCC
This sequence comes from Mirza zaza, assembly GCA_008750895.1. Lineage (NCBI taxonomy): Eukaryota > Metazoa > Chordata > Mammalia > Primates > Cheirogaleidae > Mirza > Mirza zaza. The sequence continues at coordinate 133,986 of VSMD01004286.1, read as the reverse complement.
GCGCCACCCTGCTGAGGGAGGCGTGGCGCGTTCCCATTGGTGATGAGATGTGCTGGGAGGTGGGGACCCCGAGCACCCACAGGCTTGACTTGTGGCATCTGGATGACACGACGTGCGTCCTAGGCACATCCTCTGCCCTGCTGCGTGCACGCTCGGCACAGAGCCTGCCCCCGTGCCCACTGGGGTTGTCTGGTGGGCTGAGGGAGGTCGGGGAGAAGAGAGAGGGTGTGGGGGAGGCCGAGGACAGAGCCCCACCCATATAGATGCTCTGTGATGCATGTGTCCACTTCACTGCCGTGCTCTTGGCAGGACATGCCTGTGACTCTTTGTAGTCCTTCTCTGCCCCACATTAATTGAGGATGTGGCCGTTTTTAGGAGCAGTTTAGCCAAATGTTTATGCAGTACTCAGCAATCATGGCATGATCTGCAAATGCTGAAGAAGTATTGGGTTGAGGCTGGGCACTGTGACTCACGCCTGTAATCCGAGCACTCTGGGAGGCCGAGGCGGGTGGATGGCTCAAGGTCAGGAGTTTGAGACCAGTCTGAGCAAGAGCGAGACCCCGTCTCTACTATAAATAGAAAGAAATTAATTGGCTAACTAAATATATATATATATATATATATAAATTAGCTGGGCATAGTGGCAGGTGCTTATAGTCCCAGCTACTTGGGAGGCTGAGGCAGGACGATCGCTTGAGCCCAGGAGTTTGAGGTTGTTGTGAGCTAAGCTGATGCCACGGCACTCCCACCAGGGCAACAGAAGTGAGACTCTGTCTCAAAAAAATTATTATTATTATTATTGGGTTGAAATATAAGGAGTATATCTTTAAATAGGATGTTCGTCAGACTGCAGTTACACATGCCTTAGCTGGTGAGCTCACGGAAATCGCACTTGGTTTCGTCAGGACACTTGGGGCATCTTGCCAACAGTTATGCGGCACCCCTTTTCGGAAGCGGGGATGTCAGTGCTCACCTTGCAGGTGGCTGCCCTGAGTCACTTCTCTGACCCTTAAGTTTGAACCACACGTTGTGAAAATGCTCCTGCAGAGATAGATGGTCACGTGCGTTCCAGTGGGGTTTCCCTGTACATCCTGTGAATGGGTGCTCCATCTGTATTGGCCATGAAAACATGCACCTGCTAACAGGGAGGAGGTATAAAACACTGTCAGGAGGGGCTGTCCCTGGGCAAGGGTCGAGGACAGAGGTGGAGGAAGATGACTTTATCTCATTCTGTTCTCCTTTGTGTCATGGGAAGCTCTCCCCACGGATGCCTGAAAGCTAAGGAAGCAGCCCCCACCCAGAACCCGCCTTCCCCAGGTCTTCTCTTTCCCGCCTGCTGGCTGCACCCCAAAGGCTGAGAGTGGCAGCAGCTTTTTCCCCGCTGTTTAACCTTTTGTCCTCAGATCCAAGGGCAGGGGGGCGGTGGGCTGCTTTGCAGCTAGAATTTGCCGTTGCTCAGAGCACGTCTATGGCCAAGCCAAGTTACACCTGGGTCAGGCCTTACGTTGAAAGACAGCCCGGAGATGGAGTCTCAGAGGTGGTAGCAGTTGTTCTTCCTTCTCGTATTTCCTTATGATCTTACCTAACATCAGCAAAAGACCCAAATACATATATTGCTTGGTTCTAGAGAATCTGTAATTTGACTGAATGAAAGCTAACATTTCTCAAGCCTCCCCATATAATGTTAAACTTAATAATTCTATGCAGAGTAGACCTTATTCAGGGCAAATATTTTTCTCTGTAATCTGGACAAGCTAGATAGTTACTGAAGTTCATTAAAAGTCACAGCAGGAAAAAAAAATGCCTGTGCCAACAACATCGGTGAGCAGCCGTTTGGATCTCAGCGCCTTGAGTAGGCGCCAACCCTCACACCGTCATGCCAGCCCTCTGGGACATGCCAGGGGGGAGTTGCACACGCACAGTTCCAAGTTAGATTCCTTAGCCCATCAAAATGGGTATGTCCTTCACCATGGTATTGAGTTTTCTGATAATTTTTGCATGCTGATATTTGTATTTAAGCTTCATTCAAGATTTCCCGGAGTCCTGACATGCTGACCAGCACGGCCTTCCCTGGCCATGAATCCGATGTGCCCTGCAATTACTATCGCAAAGATAGTTCTCTTCCTCTTTGGAACTTTCTGCCATCAGTTTGGTTATGATTCAAAAAATATAATTAAGCATATAATAAAAGCCGTATGAGTCATCTCTGGCTCCATAACAAAGTGCCACAGACTAGCTGGCTTCAACAACTAGCATTTATCTTATCACCGTTCTGAAGTCTGAGGTCAGGGTGCCAGGGAGTGGAGGGTCCGGCGAGGGCCTTTTCCTGACTTGCAGACAGCTGCCTCCTGACACGGGCGTGGGTTAGGATCCACTAGCTGATGTCACTTCCTACAAGGGCACTAATCCTCTCGTTCCTATCAAGAGGGGCCCGACCTTGGGACCCCTAACCCCAATTACCGCCCAAATACCCCACCTCTGCATATCGTCACACCGGGGTAAGGGCTTCAACGTGGGCATCTGGGGGACAAAATTCAGTCCATAGTAAACGCCTAGGAGGCACAGGCTTTATATTGACGTTTAGCTCCGTTTTATTCTTTCTGTCCCTGTCCGACCGCGTGCAGATTTCCTCCCACGCTGCACTGGATCTTCCTCGTGCTTCGACGAGGGCAGCCTTGCTGGTTCCAGAACCGTTCTCACCTTATAAAACTAAACTTTATACTTTTAATGTTAATATTGGCCAATTTAATGGGTAATGACTTAAATTTTGCATTCCTTTAATTTCAGCTGAGCTTTTCTGCATACTTTTTTCTGCTTTTGGAATACGCCTCCTTCTCAAAATCCTCCCTTCAGAGCTGCAGGCTCGCCCAGCCCTTGGTCTCCTTTGCTGTGGCTCTGGTGTGGGCCTCTCTGCCCACGTTTAGTGTCCCCTGGGCTACCCCACGCGTCCCTGCGCACTCCAGATGTCACCCAGTCTCTGCGTCCTGGCCTCTCGGGTCTCTGCGGGCCTAGGAACGGGCTGCTTTCTCGGCCATCGTTGACGGCTGCTCCAGTTGGGGCACCATACCTCTGGGATGTCCCCAGCCAGCCCCCTACACCCCTCAGGTCACAGCCCTGCTGAAGATTGCCAGGGTGCTCCCACCCTCAATAAACCCTCCCTCGCCTCTTGCCCGTGGACTGGGCTGGTGCGTGTTTCTCTTCTACCTGGGGAGTCCCTGGAGAGCAGACATTGTGTCTCTTCCTCTTCCTCCCTCTGGCCCCTCCTCCTCCTCCAAACCCCAGGACTCAGAGTGGGTGTTCAGTATAGAGCTGCTAAACACATGCCTGCAGGAGCTGAGCGGGCCTCGTGGAGGCTGAGAGCACGAGTGATGTTAGTGCTTGGGGGTGGTCGTTTCTTTCATTTACTCTCTAAGCTAACCCTTCTGCAACGCGTACAGCTCTGCTTTCCAATACGGTAGTCACTGTGGCGTATAACTGCATACGTTATAGAAGTGTCAACTGTTAGCAAAGTATTTTTATAAAGCCTAGAGACATATTTTGATTTTTCCCTTTTGACGAGCATGTTAGAGCTAAAACCCCGATTATCAGGCCGCTACTATATTTCATGAGGTTAAACGCTGGGATCATCATCAAGGCTAAAATCTGGGCTTCGTTAAGACTTTGACTAATCCCTAAGTAACCCACCCATCGCCATTCATGGCAAAACTGGCTGGGCCCCGCGGGGGCGTGTGCCTTTATCCAAACTGAAGTTCACCCCCCTGCTCAGTAGCCAGGAGTTGGAATATCATCAAGTGGTAGGTGGGGGCTGTGCATGCTGAAGTCCCCATGTGTGAACGGACGGAACCAAGCTGGGATGCAGACTATGACATTAATTCTGCTTTTCCTTCTCCCGAAGGTCACCGCGGCGGACATTCTGAAGCCCCTCAAGCAGGAGGACCCCAGATGTGCTACCCTCCCTGTCGTGAGGCACGGGCATCTCTCGGCCAGGCCCACGCCCGGCTGGTCATTCTCTGGCGGCTCAAGACACGTGAGTCTCATCCCAGTGTGCTCGGCGCGTGGGGCAGGGCTGTCACGATGCAGGTAGGCGGGAATGAGCTGCTGTCCTGAGATAAACTGCAATGTGACCATGGAGCTTGGAAGTGATGTTTTACTTAGATTGGGAGCTGGGAAAACCCTTGCTATGCTTTGAGGGTGTTTTTTTTCTTTTTTACAACATCTTGTTGTGAACATTTTCATACATACAGAGCGGAATTAATAACAAAATCTTTTGAGTTTTTTTGGTGTTTTTAATTTTGATAAAGTCTAATTAAAAACTTTTTTTTCATGGTTATTTCTGTGTCTTGTCCATCTGCAAGTCACGAATATCCTTTCCTGTGTTTTCATCTAGAAGCTTTTAAAAGTTTAGCTTTTATGTTTAGGTCTGTGCTGCAGCTAATTATTATCATCATTTGTGAATGGTGTAAGGTAGAGATTGAGGCTTTTTTTCCTCTTTATGGTTATTTAGTTAATTCAATACTATTTGTTTAAAAAGGTTATCATTTCCCCCAGTGTCTTTGTTGAAAATCAAATGGCCAGGTACGTGTGGCTCTTTGTCTCGGCTCTCTGTTCTGTTCCACCTGTCTCTTCATCCTCATGCCAAGACCATGCCGTCTTGAGTACTGTAGCTTTGCGGTAAGTTCTGAAGTTGGACGGTGTAAGTCTTCCCACTGGGTTCCTCATTTCCAAGATTGCTTTGTGGTGGTTAAAGCGTATTCTCTGTGTATAGGCAGGTGTTTTCATTCATTCACTTATTTAAAAACGTTAATTGAAAGCTTACTTTATGCCTAGGATTGTGATACGTGGTATGGTAGCTGGAGCCCTGGATGAGGGGTCTTGAGGCCTGAATTAATAGTTGTCTTACCTGTTTGTGCTACGATATGCCACGGACTGGGTACTTTATAAACAATAGAATGTGTTTCTCTTGGTTCTGGAGGCTGTGAAATCCAAGATCAAGGCACTGGCAAGATTGGTGTCTGGTAAACGCCTGTCCCTCCCAGGTGGCTGCATCTAAGGGTCCTCGCTTGGCGGGAGGGATGGGAGGTCCAAATGCCGTGCCAAGCCTCCCTCATACAGGGCTTCACCCCATTCACTAGGGCTCCGTTCTCGTGACTTAATCACCTCCTAAAGGCCCCACATTGGCAATGACATTTCAATACATGAATTTTAGAGGGGTCAGAAACATTCAAACCATGGCAATAGTCATGGTTCTTTTACTTACTATATGATTTTAAACAATCACGAAAACTTACGAGGACTTCAGAGTCCTCATCAGGGAAACGGGCATCAAGGTTCTTTTTATTTTACCGGATTGCCTTGAGAATTCGATGAGTGCATGAGTTGCACGGTGCACTACAGTGTGAGAACCCAGCCTGCTGGGTACAGTGTGTGCTGTTTGTCTAGGGGTACACCAAAAGCCCAGACCGTACTACCACACAAAATAGCCATGTAACATAACTGCACGTGTACCCCCTAAATCTATTTAAAAAAAAAAAAAAAAAAAGGAAGCCAGTCTCTGGAAGCCCAGCCTTTTGTTCACATGCTAGCTCCTCCAGTGGCAAGGAGTGTGGTCCAGAGCAGGCCCTTTAACCAGGCCGCGCCTCAGGCTGGTTGTTTTTTATGTAAAATTGTGTCGGCTCAGACAATTTTTGCACTTCTCATCTGCGTGAGCATCTGCAGTGCGTGCATAGGTCGTGGCAGGAGCGGGCCAGACCACGCGTTGAAGAGGGGCAGCTGGTGCCTTGACTCAACCCACTGGAGCCCCTGCACACCTTCACCAGCTTCTGCGGGTGGCCCTGCCTCCATCGAGGCCACCACTCTGGCCTTGGAGCACCAGCGTCACCTGGGAGCTTGTCAGAACCAGGAGTCTCAGGCCCACGGAGTGCAAGCTGCACCAGAACAAAGCCAGGAGCTCTGACGCACAGTCAAGTTTGAGAAACACCGGTTGGGCCCTGGCGGTTTCAAACCTTGAGTAAAGTGAGTAACTTGTTACGGATTCTCAAGCAGTTTAGGGCTTTTTTTTTTTTTTTTGAGACAGAGTCTCACTTTGTTGCCCAAGCTAGAGTGAGCGCCATGGCGTCAGCCTAGCTCACAGCAACCTCAAACTCCTGGGCTCAGGCAATCCTCCTGCCTCAGCCTCCCAAGTAGCTGGGACTACAGGTATGCGCCACCATGCCCAGCTAATTTTTTTTTCCATGTATATTAGTTGGCCAATTAATTTTTTTCCATTTTGTAGTAGAGACAGGGTCTCGCTCTTGCTCAGGCTGGTTTCGAACTCCTGACCTTGAGTAATCCACCCGCCTCGGCCTCCCAGAGTTAGGATTACAGGCGTGAGCCACCGCGCCTGGCCCAGTTTAGGGCTTTGCTGCCCGACGCAGGGGCCATCAGTCCCCAGTGGCTACTGAGTCCCCAAAGCACGGCTAGTCTGAATCGAGATATTCGGTGAGTATAAAGTACACCCTGGATTTTGAAGACTTTAGTATGAAAAGGTGAAATATCTCATGAATAATTTTTGTTTTGATACATATTGACATGCTAGTGTTTGGGATATATTGGATTATTAAAATATACTATTAAAATTTCACTTTTTTTTTAATGTGGCTACTGGAGAATTTTGAATTACGTGTTTGGCTGCCATTGCGTTTCTGTTGGACAGCGTTGGTCTGGACGCTATTGTGCATTAAGTAGCGCCTGGAGTACGAGCTCTTTGCCCGGCTTCTCTGGAATGACGTCCAAAATGTTCTGTGCATTTGCCTCGGCGCACTTTCCTGGGAAGAAGGTTCATGTTTTCATCCAGGGTTGGGGGTCGGTCGAGGCTGACAGGGAGCTGAGCCCGCACCGTCCTAGAGAGCCAATGGGGCAGTTGTCCCTGACCTGCCTGGAGTCCCCCTAGATTGCACTCTGAGCTACTTCACTGGCCAGAATCATGTCTTCGTGGTTTCAGAACCCAACATGTAGCCATGTACGTGGGCTAGGATCTGCCCTTGATGGTCCGGGGGTCCTGTGGGACCTGCCCCCCCTCCCCCTCACTCACTCCACTCAGCCACGATCGGCTCGCTGGTCCTCGGGGCCCCTGGCATTTCTGTACCGGTCCCTCTCCTGACAGCGCCAGCTCACACGCTCCCTCCCTTCAAGTCCTTGCTCCAAGCTGCCCCCAGGGAGATGCCCCCATCCCGGTCTCCCTTCCCTGCTCTGTGTTTATCCGTGTTCCCATCCCCTTCCAGATGCTTGGAATTGGCTTATCTGTTGGGTGTTTTCTATCCCTCTCCCCACTAGACTGTGGTTCCCAAGTGCCCTGAGCTGTGCCTGACAGTTAAATGGCCTTGGTAAATGTCTGTTGAGTGATTTGATTGGTCCTAATCGGACGGGTGTTTACTGAAAGCCTGTGGTGGGCGCTTCACATCTCAGACATTCTAACCATGATCTTTCATGGAAGATGCTATCATCCCAACTCCCAGATGAGGAACCTGAGATTAAGTGACTTGCCAAGGTCCTGGGGACTAGAGATCTCTGATCCAACCCAGGGGCCCTGGGAGCCAATACCCAGGCTTTTTGTACTATCCTGCAGGGTTGGTCGAACTCCTAAACTGAGAGGTTGTCCTGCCCCATGCCACCAGGTCCAGCGTCACTCACTTGGGGCTGAGGCGCACCTGGAAGCCTTGAGGAGTAGTTAGGGGCCGGGACTGGGTCAGGGCGAAGCGGGAAGAGTGAGTCTATCTTAGTTTCTTTGCTTCTTAGGAGGGTTCCTGTAAGTCATAGTGCAGAGGCAGTGGGACTCTCTGTTCTCGTCCCTTGTTCTGCAGTTTTCTCTGATTTGTGCCCTTAAAGTTTATGATCATGAGATTGAATCATTATGCATTTAATTGGAACCTGTTCCCTTTAGACCAAAGCGGTGTGTGCTTAAGGAAATTAAACTCCCGCCAAACAAATAACTGATCATTGATTCTCACCCAAAGATGTGGCCTACCCTTCTGAGTGATGTTTATATTCACTGAGAAGCGAGGAACTAGGACTAGAAAGAACCTTATTAAATGTCCACTTGTTACAAGAGTATTAATACAAACAGACAATAAATAGGGAGAATCGCTCAACCTCCCAAATATACAGACCAGTGCAGAATTAAAGCAAGTTGCTATTTTGGGACCACTTTAGTAAATTTAAAAAATAACACAGCTCAGTGTCGGCAAGGATATGGTGCAGCAGGCATTCTTACCAACTGCTGGGGCGAACAGAAATTGTTTGCCTTTTCTGGAGGGCAGTTAGCAATATATATCAAAAAGCCTTTGTGAAATACTAATATATGTTCTCTTTAATCCAGTAATTTCAGTTGCAGGAAATATTCTTTAAAAATTATAATGAATGTTGCCCAAAATGTGCATATGTTAATGTCCAGGGTAGCATTATTGATAATTGTTTTAATTTTGAAAAATTGACAATCAAAATGCCAAGAGAAAGTAAGTTTGCAGAGTTGCAAAGAATATGCACACAGGATGATTCTAATTGTATAAAATCCAAAATCAGGCAAAACTAACCAGTATATTGTTTGGGGGAGATATACATATGTAATGAAACTTGGCTGGGTGTGGTAGCTCATGCTTGTAGTCCCAGCACTTTGGGAGGCTGAGGCAGGAGGATCACTTGAGCCCAAATTTGTAGGTTATAGTGAACTATGATCACACCACTGCATTCCAGCCTGGGAGACAGAGTGAGGCCCCATCTCTAAAATAAATAATAAGGCCATCAAAAGCAAGGATGATTAGCAGACAATTTTGAAACAACGTTTACTCAGAGACAGGAATGAGAGTGAAATTATTTTTCTTACATTAAGGGGTGACCACATGAATGTTAATTTTGTAAATATTTTTTATACCTATGCATTATATGCACTCTTTTATATATTATACATATCACAGCAAAAAAGACAAAAAGGGAAAGGGAAAAACAAAGGAAACGATTTGCTCAGCTTACAAAGGGAGGCACATTTTGTGGCATTTTCAAAAGGTGAAGAAACACTGTGCCTACCAAGCACAGGCATGGTTCTAAATCTTTTTACATACATGAACTAGCTGAGCTTCATCGTGACTCTGTGAAATAGGTCCCCCTTTTACAGACGAGGAAACTGAGGCTGCAGAGAGTAAGAAACTTGCTCCAGACCGCACAGACACTCGTTGTCAGGGCCAGGGGCTGAAACCTGCCCGGCGCCGCTGCCCATTGCTTTGACCACTTCGCTGTCATGTTCTCAGTGTGTTCTAGATGATCAGGATTTATTGTTCTTTAAAATAGCTGTGGTTTCGTTTGACTCCCAGTTTTCTGCCATTGTCCAGTAAAGGGCATGGGGCTTTGCAGTGGCCGTAGGTACGTCTGTGACCTTCAGAGGAAGTCACTGGCAAGAAGGTGCCCTGCCTACCCGGTGGTTCTCCTTTGCTTTCGCCTGGACCAGCTTTCCTTTCAAGCCCAAACGGTGCCGATGGCTTTCATGAAAGTCCAGCCGGGTTCCTGGTTGCTCTTCTGAGCCAGAACCTTGTGCCTGGCTTAGAGTTTGAACCTGCTCAAGGGCTCTGTTCTGGCTCTTGGGAGAGCGGGGGCAGGAGCCCTGCGCTGAGGCATCTCTGAGGGGCGCAGGTGACAGGAGGGAGGACGAGCTCTGCTGGGCTCTAAGCATCTGAGGGTGGATCCTGCCCCTCCCTGCTGAGCAGACACAGCAGTTGCTGCTCAGAGACAGCACCGTGAATCATGGCCCAGTGAATCACGACCCAGGTCCGCTTCCAGCTCTGCTTCTGATTCGCAGTGCAGTTTGGGATGTGTCTCAGCCTGCCTTGACCTTTGCTCACCTACTTAGAGAGTGAAGGATGAGTAAGTGCCGTGCTCCCCGGTGCTTTACGACTCCGGGCGCCAACCTGGATGCGTGCACCTTCACGCGTGCACCTGAACGGCCGTGCCCCGGGGGCAAGGCACCCAGCAGGGAAGACCGATCCCGGCGCGCTCACACGCACGTCCCCGGGCTGAGGTCTGCCCTGTCGCGTCACCCGCTCCAAGCGCACCCCACACTGCCAAGCTCGTCTGGTGAGCTCAGTTCTCAACCGTTTCTCACCTCCTCCAGTTTCCTCAAACTCACTCTTCCTCCTCCCTCTCGACAAACCGGCCTCCCCTCCTGCCGTACGTACCTAAAGAGAAAAGAATCAGGTTGGAATTTTCTAAGCCTCCCGATGCCGAAATTAACCTGCCCGCCCGCCCTTGCCCCCAACGCACTGTCCTTTCCCTGCCCACAGTGGGAGACGCCGATTCCCCAGCGATGCTTTGGGTGCCCCCAGCCCTGCGTGTCCGGGCCTTGCTCCGTTACCTAGTCCTCACCTCGCTCGTAGACTCAGCCTCTGCTCACCTGGACCCTTCCCGCTGGCTTTAAACACATTCGAGTCTCTCTTAATAAAACAAAACAAATTGAAATAAAACACCTTCATTCAATTTTCCACCATTTTTCTCTCTTCCCGAGCTAACCTTGTCAGAGCCGTCTGCACTTGGGATTCCTGTGTTTTCTACTCCCACTCACGCGTTAACCAACCCAGTCTGGCTTTCCCCTCCTCAACCTCCAAAGGAAACTTCCCCTACTTGCTGCCTTTCTGTACATGTGCATTTCAGCTGCGTCTCCTCTAAATAGCATACAGTCAGATATTTAGTTTTTATTTATTTATTTATTTTTTGAGACAGAGTCTCACTCTGCCCAGGCTAGAGTGAGTGCCATGGCGTCAGCCTAGCTCACAGCAACCTCAACCTCCTGGGCTCAAGCAATCCTCCTGCCTCAGCCTCCCGAGTATCTGGGACTACAGGCATACACCACCATGCCCAGCTAATTTTTTCTATATATTTTTAGTTGGCCAATTCATTTCTTTCTATTTTTAGTGGAGACGTGGTTTTGCTCTTGCTCAGGCTGGTTTCGAACTCCTGACCCACCTTGACCTCCTAGAGTGCTAGGATTACAGGCGTGAGCCACTGTGCTCAGCCTAGTCAGATATTTTTAAACTCAGTCATAGTATGTGGTCTGTTCTATTGTAATTACTAATATATTTTGGTTTAAATCTATCTTATCTACTTGTTTCCTATTTTTTCTGTTTGTGGTCTCTTTTCCTTCTGCTCTGTGTTTCTCCGCTCCACTCCTTTTCATGACTCTTTTTGGATTAATCAAGTCTTCTTGCTTCTACCATTTCTGTTTGGAAGTCAACTGACTAAATCTTATTGTTTCCTTGATAAAGATAATAGATCCTTTTAGTTCTGCCTTTAAGAATTTGTCTTTGATTTTTCAGCAACTTTATTATGATGTACTGATGTGTACAGTTTTATTTTTAAAAAATATTTTTCCTCTTTAATCTATGGTTTATCACCTCTTGTTAGTCTTGAAAAATTCTTAGCCATTATGTTTTCAAATGTACCTTCTACCCCATTTTTTCTCTAGGTAAGACTCCAAACTTACATTATAATTTTTCATTATATGTCTCTTACGCTCTTTATTTTCTATTCATCTTTTTCTCTGTGCTCCACTCTAGATGCTTTCTATTAACTCATTTTCCAGTTTACCAATTCTCTCTTCAGCTATGTCTGATATTATGTTAAATTAATTTGTAGAGTTCTTAATTTCAGTTACCTTAGTTTTTAGGCCTTAATTTATAATTGATTCTTTACTATAGATTCTAGTTCTCTGGAGAAATTCTTCTTCTGTCCTATATTTTCTTGATACATTAATCACACTTATTTTATAGTTCATGTCTTGTAATGCCATTATTTGGATCATCTGTGGGTCTATTTGTATTGTAGGGTTTTTCTCCCCTCTGGTTTTAGTCACTTACTCCTGGATCGTAGGAACTTAGGATGACCAACCACCCTTGTTCACCCAGGACTCTCCTGGTTTTAGCATTTCAAGTCCTACATCCAAGGAAATTCCTTAGTCCTGAGAAAACTGGGACATTTGGTTAATTTTTAATCCTGGTATACATGGCAATTTTTTGTGGAGTGCTGGACATGATATATGAAAAACTCGAGACTCAAAAAATATGTTATCTTCCTTCATAGAGAATTCACTTGTGCGTTCAGCAGACAGCTAGAGCTGAGTCAAATAGTCTTTATCCAGTCTGGGGTTGAGCTCATTGAAAGCTGGGTTTTGGTTTTTGAGAACTGGTCCATTTCCAGTTGACTCGTCTTCCTAGTAAGAAAGCCTTTGAGGGGTTCCAGCCTAGAAAGTTTAGATGTTTACCAAGCCCCTTCTCTGTGGTAGGCCCAGACTACAGTTTTTTTCTCCCTAGTATGTTGAAACTTCTGGAGGCATTCTTAAGCTTCTCAGGCTCTCAGCCACAGCCTGCAATTCAACAAACACCCTGAGGGAAAAGCGGCATCTTGTGTGTCTCTCTCTCTTTGGTGCATTTCTTTTTCCTCTGGGAACTTAGCTCAAGTTCTGCATGACTTGCTAGCCTTGAATGCTAAGTTTTGTCAGCCCTGTCAGACTGTTAAACACTTTGCTCAGCTTCTGGGTCTCTTAGCTGTTTCATTTAAATTGACTTCTCAGCCTTCCAGCCCTGCGTTGCTCACCTCCGGACAGATGCCTCAAGTGGGAAAGTAGCTCAGGATGTCAGGCTTGAGTCAGTGTGCTTCTCTTCTCTGTAGCATCTTGGATCCTTACGTTCCGGCTGTCTTGGTAGCCATACAATGTCTTAAAACAATTCATTTGGTGGTTTGATTCAACTTTCTAATTGTTCTTGGCAGAAAAGTTGGTGAAATACAATTTAGTGTGGCATACCCTGAAGCAAAGTCCCACGATGAAGGCCATTTTAGTTATCAGAATTTTCTAGCACTTCCCTTCATCTACCTGGTTCTTCTCCCAGGCAGCTCACACCTCTTGCCAAGCTCCGCTACCCATTCTCTCCCGTCCTCAGTTTTTATGCCTCACTTTTTCACTCTGTCTTACTATTTGGTGCCTTTTCCGGTATGTAAAAATTTTAAATTGTTTTATATTTTAACAGCTGAGTGGTGTTGACAGATGACATTTTACAGAGCCAGTGACTGGGTGTGGCGAAGCTGTTTGTGTTCTCGGCATTCCTTGATTCAGGTTTCAGATCCTTTGGAGTGTTGTTGGTATGGGTTTTTTTCTGTCTCTCTAGTGCTTTGTCTCTCTGCCCCCAGGCTTTCTTAGTTTCTTTATAGGATGTTTGCAGTGTGGAGGAGCAGGTTGGAAATTAGAAGTAGAAATCAGTTAGGTTTCTCTGTTCCCATCAAGTCAGCATGAGACTGGCTGCACACAAATGGCGGCAGAGATTTAAGCACGTTCGGAGTGGTAAGGTGGTTTATTGTGTCTCGTAGGCACAGGCATTCTGTGTTGCTTACCTGCACCATACAAACTTGCAATGCCCTCATGTGTGATGGTAGCTTTGTTTTTATTTTAGGTGCCCAGAAAAATTTAACGCAATGTATTGTGACCTCTGACTGCACACTTCACACACCTTGTGCCCTTTATTTCTCACCATAACCCTATGGGCTCAGTATAATTTTTTCTAGTTAGACTCTGACACAGCTAGTGAGTAGCAGAACTGGCGTTTGAATCCAGGTCTGTCCCAACCACAGATCCTTAGCTCACGCAGTGCTACTGTCTGCACGACTGTCCTGCCACGGACATCATCTGCCCTCCTGAGAATTATCTTGCAGAATTGGAAAGGAGATAGTCATTTTACCCCAAGCAATTCGGTGTTAAAGAATAAGATTGTGTAACCTTTATTGCCAGGCAAAGACCACATCTGGTCAAGACAGATCTTCTGAGGATTCCCTGTCTCCTTGGGATGGGACATGTGGCAACTTGCTCTGGCAGAGTACAAGCTGGTGCATTAACTAAACGTGAGGCAGGATGCATGCTCTGTGAGCTTTGATTTATATGGTATCTTGAGACCAGAACTGCAAAAAAAAAAAGAATTAACTTTGAAGTAATTTATTATATCTGTCCTTCTTGATTTTAGGGAAGTTTAATTAGCATTAACAGCACTTGTACAGAGATGGGCAATTTTGACAACGCTAACGTCACCGGAGAAATCGAATTTGCTATTGGTTATTGCTTCAAAACCCATTCCTTAGAAATATGCATCAAGGCCTGTAAGAACCTTGCCTATGGAGAGGAGAAGAAGAAAAAGTGCAATCCGTAAGTTTTGGTTTTTTTTAAGTTTGACATATTCTAAAATTTAAACAAAAAAGCAAAAGTCCAGGAATAACCAAGACAATTGTAAAAATGAACAAAAGGGAAAAGACTTAGTTCAACAAGTATTACAAAGCCGCAGTAATTCAAATAAAGTGTTCATGATGCAAAGATCAAGTAGGTCAACAGAGCAGAATCAAAGTCCAGTTGTAAACTTTAGCATACATGAAAACTCATATGACCAAGGAAAGTCTTCGTTTGTTCTGAGAATCCCCAAATCAAGGTGCTGGCAGCTTTGGTGCCTGGCGAGGGCCCTCTTTCCGGTTTGTAGATGGCTGTCTTTTTTTTTTTTTTTTTTGAGGCGGAGTCTCACTCTGTTGCCCTGGCTAGAGGGCCATGGCATCAAGCTAGCTCACAGCAACCTCAAACTCTTGGGCTCAAGTGATCCTCCTGCCTCAGCCTCCCGAGTATCTGGGACTACAGGCATGTGCCACCATGCCTGGCTAAATTTTTCTATATATTTTTAGTTGGCCAATTAATTTCTTTCTATTTTTAGTAGAGACGGGGGTCTCGCTCTTGCTCAGGCTGGTCTTGAACGCCTGACCTTGAGCAATCTGCCTGCTTCAGGCTCCCAGAGTGCTAGGATTATAGGCGTGAGCCACCACGCCTGGTCAATGGCTGTTTTTCTTGTGTCCTCACATGGTGGAAGGGACAAGGCAGCTTTCTGGCCTCCACCCCACCTCCTTTTTTTTTTTGAGACAGAGTCTTGCTTTCTTGCCCAGGCTAGAGTGAGTGCCGTGGCGTCAGCCTAGCTCATAGCAACCTCAAACTCCTGGGCTCAAGCGATCCTCCTGCCTCAGCCTCCCGAGTAGCTGGGACTACAGGCATGCGCCACCATGCCCGGCTAATTTTTTCTATATATATATATTAGTTGGCCAATTAATTTCTTTCTATTTACAGTAGAGACGGGGTCTCGCTCTTGCTCAGGCTGGTTTCGAACTCCTGACTCTGAGCAATCCGCCCGCCTTGGCCTCCCAGAGTGCTAGGATTACAGGTGTGAGCCACAGCACCCGGCCTCTCTGGGCCCCCTTTAGGAGGGCACCAACGTTGTTCACAAGGGCTCCACCTTCACATGGAATCACCTCTCCTAATAGCATCTGTTGTGGGTTAGGCATCAACATATGATTTTCGGGGAGACATAAACATTCAATCTATTACAAATCAGTGTGTAAAAGATGGACTTCCATAAATGATGTTGGGAAATTTGAGTTTTCATGCAGGAAAAACAAAATTAAAATCTTGCCCCACACAATCCATAAACAGATTAAAAGTTTTTTCCAACTGAGAGATATACAGTGGTGTATCACCATTATTTTAATTGCATTTCCCTGATTACTAACAAAAATGAGCAACCTTTTCTGTATGCATTGGCCAGTTAAGTTTCCCCTTCTGTGAACTCTCTATTCATATCTTTTGCCTGTTTTTCTATTGGATTGTTTATCATTATCTTATTTATTTACAAGAGTTTTTATTTTATTTTTAAATTTTATTTATTTTTTTAGAAACAAGGTTTCTCTCTGTCACCCAGGCTAGAGTGCAGTGGTGTGATCATAGCTCACTGCAGCTTCAAACCCCTGGGGTTAAGTGGTCCTCTCTCTTCAGCCTCCCAAAGTGCTGAGATTACAGGCATAAGACACTGTGCCCAGCTGAGAGTTTTTTGTGAAACCTATTTGAGATAGATTTTTAAAAATTCTTTATTTGTTAATTATATGTTTTGTACATATCTTCTCCCAGCCATTACTTGTTTTCTAACTTGCTTATGATGACTTTTCTTGCAGAGAATTTACTATCAAATTTATCAGGCTTTTCCTTTAAAATCTCTGCTTTTTGTCTATGGAAGAATTCCTGTGCCACCCAAAGGTTATAAATACATTCTTCTCTGTTCTCCTCTAATAGAGCGTTTTCACACTTAGATCCTGGAGTTGATTTTCTGCATGTATGGTTTAGGCAGGGGCCTCATTTTTGCCTTTCTTTTTTCTACATGGAAAACTTCGAGCACGCTGTTTTAATTACCAGCTAGTGAGTGACCGTGAGAAAAGAAACCAATTGTTGATTTCATCAAACTCTGCTCTGCAGCCTTCGATAGCTCCGTACCAGACACCTTGAGGACAAATTGCTGTAGGACTTACGGTTCCCCAGGCAGAATCTTTCTTGTCTTTCTAGTCTCCTGTTATTCCACATGCCCCAGGAAAACTGGAATAGTCTGTGTTCAAGTATCTCCTGACTTTTATATTTCAAAATTTGAGGGATACACTTAGAGCAGTGCTTATATTTAAAAAGAAGAAAGTTTTAAAATGAATTATTTAAACCTCCACCTTAAGATGTTAGAAGAAGAACAGATTAGTCCTAAAGTAAGGATGGAAACAGTAAAGATAAGAAAAATCAATGAAGAAAAAAAAATCAATGAACCCAAGTCATCTTTGAAAAGATTAGTAAAATCCATAGCTCCCTAGCTAAATTTATCCAGGTTAAAAATAAATGAGAGAATACACACAGATACAACATTAGGAATGAAAAAAGAGAGGCGTGACAGAACTTACAGACATTAAAGAATAATAAGGGGATGTCACGTAAACTTTTATGCCAATGAATTTAACAACTTAGATGAAATAGACACATTTCTTAAAAGACACAAATAACCAAAGCTGACATGAGATGAAATAGAAAACGCGAATAACCTGTATCTGTTAAAGAGATTGAATTCCTAATTTGGCATTACCTAGTACAGCTGAAAATGCACGTACCCTATCACTGCTGGTCATGTGCCTAGAGAAACTCTTGTAGGTGTGCACCGTGAGCATAGCAAAAACCTAGGACATGAGACACATGCCCATCAGGAGGGTAAATACTGGAATAAATAACATGCAGGATTAGAAATGAGTGAGCTATAGCTACACACAACAACACAGATGGATTTCAAACACAGTGAAAAAAAGCAAGTTACAAAAGAATGCATATGGAATAATCTCATTTATATAAAAATTCAAAAACAGCACAAACTAAGCAGTAGATTGTTTAAGGAGATACAGTAAAGTGGTGAAACCATAAAACCAAGGGAATGATAAATACAAAATTCAGTGTGGTTATTGCCTGGCTATGGGCAGGATCAGAGAAGGAAGTCATTTATGTGTTCTGTTTTCTAAACCGGGAGACAGGCACATGGGTGTGTGTTTTATTGTAATGCTTCAAGCTCTCCAGGTATATTTTATATATTTTGGTTTACATGTGTGAGATTCTATAATGATCAACAACTTAAGAGTAAATGGGGCCGGGCATGGTGGCTCACGCCTGTGACCCTAGCACTCTGGGAGGCTAAGGCGGGCGGATCATGTGAGCTCAGGAGTTCGAGACCAGCCTGAGCAAGAGCAAGACCCTGCCTCTACTAAAAAAAAAAAAAAAATAGAAAGAAATTAGCTGGACAACTGAAAAAAAAAAAAAATATATATATATAATAAAAATTAGCCGGGCATGGTGGCGCATGCTTGTAGTCCCAGCTACTTGGGAGGCTGAGGCAGGAGGATCGCTTGAGCCCAGGAGTTTGAGGTTGCTGTGAGCTAGGCTGATGCCACGGCACTCTAGCCCAGGCAACAGAGTGAGACTCTGTCTCAAAAAAAAAAAAGAGTAAATGAACAGTGAGGAATGGGAGACAGAGAGTTTTGAGTATTTTTTCAAGAAGCCTAACTGAAAAGGAGGAAGAGGCCTAAGACCATAGGAGGCCACAGGAGGGACAGAAGTAGAGGGAGGGGCATTGTTATTTTGTACTTTTGGGAGTTGAGCCTGTGTCCAGCCATCAAGTGCCATCAAAGAGGCTGCCAGAGGAGCCATGAAGGGCAGTCTGGGGGCCGGTGTGGAGGGGTCAGCCTAGAACAGGACCGAGCAGGACGCATCTTCCTCTGAGCTCAGATTTCAGGGCCGGGCAAGTGCAGATGGAGCCATCTGCCCCTCTGTCCCGCTGTGTGTGGCCCCAGACTCAGCAGGGAGGGCCTACTAAGGCCCCTTCTCAGCAGGCGTGCAGTCTTGCAAGGAAAAGCAAAGTGTGAGACACGTGGGTTTTTTTTTTTTTTTGCAGGTTGGGGGTGGTGAAGGGTGGAGGTGGAAGGAGGGACTGGAGACTCTCTGGTCTTCACCAGATGGCAGGCGATGAGGGGATATACATTCTAGGAGTAGGGCGTGCGGAAGCCTCTACACCCCCAGGAATATTCCGGAGGATTCTGTAGCCAACACGTGGCCAAAGACTGTGTGCGTTAGAAGCTGTCCACACCAGCACTGACACTGCTCCCCGATGGTCATGGTCACTAGGCCCTTGCCGGGGACTGGCAACCCGGCGGGAAGCCTCGTGAAGAAAGCGCAGACGTGTGGGGCCCGCTCCTGCGGCCCTTCCCCTGCCGGGCGCTCACGCCCACCTGTGTTTGGCCACCAGGTACGTAAAGACCTACCTGCTGCCTGACAGATCCTCCCAGGGGAAACGCAAGACTGCAGTGCAAAGGAACACGGTGGACCCGAACTTTCAGGAGACCTTGAAGGTACCTGCCGGGCAGATGCTCCTGTGCTGGGTCCTCCCCGCCCCAGGCTGGGCACTCGGGCCAGAGTCCAGCGCATGGGTCTTTCGGACTCTGAGTGTCAGCCACGTGTACGTGCAGACACCTACGCCTTTCTCCCCGGCTCTCTCAACCAGTGGCGAGTTGGCAGAAAATACATTTCGGCTCTTTGTACGGGAAAAGTGCAGTCTGCTGGACTTGAGAATGGCTTTTGATTAATGATTTCTGAGAAAACGGTGAAAAAGAACCCGGCTGCCACTTTGTCTCAGGCTGACGACCACGGGGCACAGGGTAATTTTAAAAATTGGTTTGTCTTATTGAATTTTTATGACCGTCAGAGCAGTGTCTCGAGCAGAGGACCCTGAAATTCAAATGACTGAGTTGCTGTCTCTGAAAAGCGCCCCTTTATGGTGATATCTGACAAACCAGGGTTTCTTCTTATTTTATGATGCAGTTACCATGTTGTGAAAAAAAAAGGATAAAGGAGTTGGCTAGATTTTCACTATCTTTGATGCTAGGAAATATGGTTTATGGTTGAGGGCAGAGATGGGGCCCGGTGCTCTGATTTGGGGCTGGAGCCAAGGTCTGGAGTCCTCCAAGAACGGCTGTGTCAGGCCCCCAGCGGGGACACGACCCGGTCCGGCTGGGCCGCCAGAGACCCGATGCTCTCACGCCTGGGACAGGAGCGGGCTTTGTCTGCCTGCCTTGGCAACGAAGGGCGTTTGTGAAGTGCCAGCCAGGGGCCATCTGGGCAGCTGGCACGGAGCCCTGCGTTCGTTAAATAATAATAACCATTGTTCCGTGAGCCCTGGCTGTGGCCAAGTGCTGTATCTGCAGCCTGGGGGACGCATGAGAAGCCCTGTCTACCCACCGGGAGGCTGAGACGCAGAGAGAGCTTAGAACCGCAGCTCCTTCCCGGAGTTGCCGTGCAGAGGAGTCCCCTGGGACGTCTTTGAAAATGCGGTTCTGATTCAGCGTGTGGGCCAGGCCTTTCCCACGAGCCCGGCCTCGGAGCGGCTCAGACGGTCCCGCCCCCGTCCCCGAGAGAGTTTTGAAAAACCCTGCGTCCCCTCACACGTTTTAATGGATATCTAAAATTATTCGTCAGAAGTTTAAGGTATTTTGTGCTAAGCAGAAGCTTATCAAATGAGATAAACAGGATCAACTGTACTCTAGGTGCTTAGTTATATAGTCCGGTCTTACAAGTTTCACCTACCTTATTTAAAATGCATACAGACTCTCAAAGCAATCACTTAAAAACTTTATCCATGGGTTAGAAGCCGTCCACACCAGCACGCGTGTGGTGGGACGCGTGGGAAGGTGGGAAGACGGGGAAGCCAGTCCCCTCACTGTGAAAGTCCTGCAGAAGCCAGTATTTCACGTCACCCCTTTGTTCGGCACCCAGGAGGTGTTTGCACCTGGCCCGAGTCATGGGGTGCGGTCCGGGCAGGCGGGGGGCGGGCGTGAGAACTGTCTCCACCGGTACTGAGGAGGGTGCGTGTGAAAGTTGGGGACCTAGACAGTGATCCTGGGCTTGTTGGGGAGCCCTTCTGGACTCCAGGGAGACTTGCACCCCGTTTGAGACCACTGTCACCGGGGCCTCGGTAGGTGAAATGAGATGCCAGGTCTGGGCCACGCTGGTCATTGCCTGTCCCTGTTCTCCAGTGTCCCTTACGCTCTGTACCAAATAGAGCCTGGGGCAAGCCCTGGGGGCCTGAGGAGGCCATGGTCCCCCGCTGGGAGCAGTGCCGTTTGTCAGAAGGGGGTGAGCAATGGGCGAGGACCCAGGGAGAGGCAGCCTGAGCGTCTGAGGGCGTCACGCGGGGCTGCCCGAGCGTCTGGGGCAGACGTGGTGGCCCTGCCCGGCCTCGCTGCTCGGCGGGAACTGACTTCCCTGGCTGGCGTGGCGCCGGATCTGGCATGACCAGATGGAGCAGAGTTTGCAGAGGGAGGGAGGTGTGGGCAGGGTGGGAGAGGGACCACGGACTTGAGGGAAAACAGACTAAAAGTTAGCCAGAGGCAGTAAAAAAGGGAATGTGACCCAAGAAATTCTGACCTTGGGGGCCCACAAGTCATCCCAGCAGGGAAGAAAAGGAGGGACACTAGCCCAGGGAGGGGGGATGGCAGAAGTGTGGACAGAACCTGAGGAGGCAGAGGGGTCCTGTTGATTCCATCTTGTCCCTCTATTAGAAAGATGGCCAAAGGTGGCCCCGCAGAGCTGACCCCAAGAGTCAGCCTCAGGCCAGGTGTGGCGGCCGAGTCCGGCCATGGTGACAGCTGACATGAGAGAGGGCCACTGGATTCCCAGGCTTCTGCCTTTTCACCTGCAAATTGCTGGTTAATAACACTGACCTCATAGGATGCTCGAGAAAGCCCACGATGGATGTAGCTAAAACGCCTGGCACGAAGTGAGGGTGTGGAAACTCACAGCTTCTGCTCCTTAGTGAGAAAATCCGATGGGCTTAAAACGAGGCCCTAGGAGGCCGAGGTGGAGCCAGCCGGCTCTGCGGTGTCGCCACCCCCCTGGGGAGTGGGGACAGTGGTTGAGAAGAGAGAGGCCCCTGCCCTAATGACACCAGGCCGCCCCCCCCCCCCCCCCCCCCCCCCCGCCAGTTTCGGGCTCAGCCTGTGGAAGGCGGCCGGCGGCCGGGAGCCGATGACAGGGTCTGTTCTGCCTCCGCAGTACCAGGTGGACGCCACCCGGCTGGGGACACGGCAGCTGCAGGTCTCTGTGTGGCACCTGGGCACACTCGCCCGGAGAGCGTTTCTCGGAGAAGTGATCGTTCCTCTGGCCACG
Source organism: Mirza zaza (assembly GCA_008750895.1). NCBI lineage: Eukaryota > Metazoa > Chordata > Mammalia > Primates > Cheirogaleidae > Mirza > Mirza zaza. The sequence goes on along the minus strand of VSMD01004286.1, from coordinate 112,394 downwards.
TGGGACTTCGAAGACAGCTCAACTCGGTCTTTCCGCTGGTATCCGCTCAGGGCCAAGGTGACGTCTGGTTTGGGGCTGAGTGCCCCTCCCCCACCGTGAGCATTAACTCGCTTTTCAGAGAGGCCAGGAGAGAAAGCCCATCCAGCAAGGCTTGGCCCCAAGACGTAGTGCGTGTCACCTGGCCTGCTGGCCGCGACTTCCAAATAGGAGCTCTGGAGGCAGGAAACGGCTCAACATTGGGCTTTCCTGGGTGGGTGAGGTGGAGGGTTTCCTTTGTCCTGCCTAGGTTTGTTCAGGAGCCCAAGTGGCGCCACTCGCCGGCCCGGCAGGTGGACTCTGCCCCGCCCTCCTCATACGTCTGCCGGGGCTGTCGTGGGTTGTTTCTGGACTCTCAGCCCCGGGGACTCCCAAAGCAATACTAGGTGACGAATGCCACGAGGAAGGCAGAGCCCAGCCCTGACTGGGACGTGGGGTCCGTGCTCCTGCTCTGGCTCTCACAGCCGGCACTGGGCGGGCGGCCAGGCGGGGGCAGGAGGAGCCCCGTGTCTGACTCAGGATCGGCGCTCGCTGTGCCCGCGCTTCTCAGCGATGCTGCTTCGCACGTTCCTGTGCCAAGATCCAAGACAGACAGTCCTGGGACACCGTGGGGGAGCAGACATCTCTTTAACAAATGACAGCAGGGGACACCACTCCCCCACCCACGGGGCCACAGCAGCAGGGCACGAGAGCCATCTGGCCTCTCGTCCGCTCTGAAGCCAGCACAGCTGGGATGCATGATGTCTCCGCTGGGAGGCGTTTCTGGTTTCCAGCCACCACGGAGTGAAGATGAGGGCTCCTTGCTGGGAGCCGCCTGTGCCCCTCCTGCCATGGTCCTGACTGCTGCTCGGGGCTGCACCTGCACCCACTGTCGCCCCTGCTGCTCTTCTCATGCCTGAGTCCACGCTCGGACCTCCCCTGCCAGCGTCCACCTGGCACATTTTCCCTGCCCGAGACGCCGCTAAGTCCCATCCCTCCAGGAAGCCTTTTCCTTACTGTCCCTTCCAGAAGTGGTCTCCCTTCCAGGACCCAGTCCTGAGTGCCCCACTCAGGACCTAGTACCAGGGTGCCCTGCCATCTCTGTGCCTCCTCTTCAGCCTTGGTGTCTCTTCGCTCCTGCCCCAGCAGTGCTGAAACGGCCTGTGTCTGGCTCCTGTGCTCTCACTGCCCTGTGTCTGTCCTCTCTCTGGGGAGCTCAGCTCCTCCAGGGCGCCCTCCCCAGTTTCCCCTGACTCTCCCCATCAGAGCTTGAGCCTTCCTTGCACTTCGCCTCTCCTGCTCCTTTGCTGTCAGCTTGAAGACAAGGCCTGGACCTTCTCTGTGGCCCACACCTAGCATGGGGCCTGGCATAAGATAAGCTACCAAGGCTCGTCACACTGAGCCTGCCTTGGCAAGTGGGTGAGAAGCGGTGAGCACCAAGCTGGAAGGCATCCTTCCCTGTGCCAGCCCTGGGGGCTTGGACAGGAGGGGGCCATGGGGCTGGGCCCTCGGTTTCTGGCAGCTGAGGGTGGAGTCAGCTGTATCTCATTTAGCACCCAAGGGCCAGGAGGGCTGCGTCACGCAGACGGAGCCTGCCCACACGGGCTCCCAGGAGTCCTCAGCCCTCCACGGTTAACTGGGAGGGTGGCCTCTCTCTGCTGGGGGGCCACCGCATACTGAACATATCTCGACTCCCCTTAGGACCCAGTATGCTTCTCCCAGCCCACTGGGTGAACAAGTGATTAGATTCAGGATCATCTCTTCTCTGGGCCCTTCCCTTTCTGGCAAAATCACTCATGACCAGAGAAGCCACAACAGTAGGCAGGGAGGTGCCCCTAGGGGGTCGGGGACAAGGTAGGGACAAACTTGCCACCCCCTGTGGCTTTGGGCAGAGTCTGCAACCCCCTTTTGCCTCCAGCACCCACGGCAGTCCTTGCTATGGCAGGGTAACTTGAATCAGTAATCAATGGGGTGGGGGGGGAAGGTGCTAAGTTTATTTACCTTTTGCGAACTCAGGCTGCATCTGGGTTTCCCCAGGACCTCGAATGGGAACGGCAGTGCCCTTTGAGCCCTCCCTGCCCCGCAGTCCTGTACGCCTCCCTCTGGCGTGCAGGGGCTGCAGGGCTGTTCCTCCCCACGTTAGGAGTGGAGAAGGTGGGACATGCCTGCTCCATCCAGGGCTCTTCTGGGCCTCTGAGAGGCTTCACAGGGTCTGTGGACAAAGCTGAGGCAACCAGGAGCCCAGAAGGTTCTAGAGGCCTGGGGAATCCTGCCTCTGAGCTCTGCCTCTGACCCCCAGGCTGAGAAATGCGAAGATGGCGTTCCTCAGAATAATGGAGAACTCGCAGTCCGGGCTAAGTTGGTCCTTCCTGCAGGACCCGGAACACTCCAGGAGGCTCAAGAAGGTAGGTGGTCTCTAGCCCCCTGAACATCTGTCACTGTCCCCAAAGCCTGGAGAAGCAGGCAGGCTGAGAGGAGGGCAAAGTGTGTCCTAGCATTTCCTTCCTGCTGTCCCCGATCCTGGGTTCCCACAGCTCTCGAGAAGAGCTGTGGGGTCAGCCTGGGAAGGGCGCCCTGGAACCCGCAGCTTGGGAGGGCAGCGGCCCCAGAAACGGGCAAGGCCTCCGACGCCCACTTCATACTGCTCTGGGGACATGCTGGCCCTGTCTCCCAAGGGACAGTTTTAATGGTCTCTGGTGAAATGGAGGCCCTGCTTGAAGAGGGGACACTCCATGACAATGTGCGTCATGGGTGGGAAGTTTGCCTCTTTCGGAACCAAGAGTGCATCTCGAAGCACTGGTACCTGCAGGGCACAGAGTGGATTCAACCCTGCTCCCTGTCACATGAGCAGCTGCTCCCAAGCAAGAGAAGCAGGTCACAGAGGACAGGCCCTGGGGGCTGATGGAGACTTTACCCCCTTAGATAGCGTGGGGCACATGGAAAATGGGAGGGTGGAGAAGCAAGGCAGGGAGAATGCAATTCCCACGGGGCATTGCTGCGACCTTCTGTGCCTGCAAGGGGAAACGCTTACCTCCCAGGCTCACCTGCAGCACCTGTACCCGTCCCAACCCCCAGCAGGGTCTTGGGGCTCCCACTTTCCCAAAAGCCATTGGCTACAACCAGACTGAAACTTGCACCTCTCCTCTCCTGGGGCTCCTCTGTACTCCTGTGCTAGGACCTTAGCAGTCCCCCACCCTGTCCTGCTGCCTATGTGGCAGGCCAGCATGGGCAGGGCCCGCAGCACCTTGTCAGGGAGGCCTCCTGCCTCTGCTTATCTGTTGTCTTAGGGCCTGAAGGTGCTGAACTATTGGGGGGGGGGGGGTCATGGCACTGCACCCCGATGTGTCAGGAGCTATGGGCTTGAGAGTAAATACTGGTTTTCCTTCCAGGGACAGATCAGCTGTCACTTAATGGTCAGCTCTGTTTGGTAGTGCTGGGAGCCAAGAATTTACCTGTGCGGTCAGATGGTACCTTGAACTCATTTGTGAAGGGGTAGGTATTGGATGTAACCAAACATTTACTGATGATCTAGTATACATATGGCATGGTATAGAACAGGTAGGGTTAAACTTGTCTTGTTTTAGCTTTCCTATGAAAAACTAATATAACACATACTAAACACCCTGATTTTCAAGAATTCATGGGATGTGGACATGCTGGGGCTAGTTCTGAAATAGCTCTTTTTACATGAGTCAGTTTTGAAATCAAGCATGACAAAGTAGCGTGTTCTTTATCTGAACACGTCCTCTTGGATCAGCATTGGAAGGGATGACTCTCCATACTGCATTCACTACAGGGTATTGGAACCTCTAAAGCACAGAAACGCCAGCGATTACTATACTGAATCACTACCTCCCCAATCAGTGGCCAGGGAAGGCCTACGGGGTCAAGACAGAACTGAGGTTGCTTGTCTGCGTGGCCTTGGGCAAGTTACTTACCTTTCTGAGTTTATTTTCCTGAGAACAGAGTTAAAATGTACTCATGGCAGTATGCACACTGAGGAGAGATTACGGTGCAGCCACGGGGCCTCAGAATCCCAATTTACCCTTCATATTCGGCTCCAAGAGAAATTTGGGACATCCTAGCAAGAGGTCTTGGGGCGTCTCAGGATCCCCATTCTAGGTCCTTGTGTAGGATGGTGATTTTGTAGTGGATTTAGTGCTCGCTTAGCCCTGCTGGTCTGTAAGCATCCCTGCAAAAGGGAGGCCGTGTAGGGGCAGTGACTGCAGGGCTTTGTGTTTCCCTCCTTCAGGTGTCTCACCCTGCCAGACCAACAAAAGCTGAGGCTGAAGTCCCCAGTCCTGAAGAAGCAGGCTTGTCCCCAGTGGAAACACTCCTTTGTCTTCAGTGGCGTGACCACGTCTCAGCTGAGGCAGTCAAGCTTGGAGTTGACGGTCTGGGACCAGGCTGTCTTTGGCGTGAGCGACCGCCTCCTGGGGGCAGCCAGACTTGGTTCAAGTAAGTCAGAGCCACTCGTTGGGTCCAAACAACATTGCTTATCCCAAGTGTGATTGCCTTACATGGAAACCACAAAAAGAGAAAAACACTTCCACGGTGGCAGCGACTTAACTGGCTATGAAATTGCCTGACCATGCCATAAATGGAAATTCCTAAGACTAGTTCTCACTCTACAACTGAGCGATAATACAGCAAGGTATTTTGACAATTTAAATCAGATTTAGATCTCCCAAAAAAACAAAAAATCATAGGCCTCAAAATGGGCTAGGTACAGTATTTGCTTTTGTTTCTGGCGTCAATCATAAAAGGATTATTTTCTTAAAGGAATATATCTTCTTAACTCAAACAAACAGCAATTCAGAAAGAACTTCATTAAGCGTGGGACAAAATAGCAATGCCATCCAGAGCTGCTCGACAGCGGTGCTGCTGGCACTGTGGGTGGACCGGCCCTCTGCTGGGGGGTGTCTGTGCCCTGGCCACTCCCTGCTGGTTGCCAGCAGTGCCCCCCCAACGCTGCAGCGACCAAAACCACCCCACACAAACCTCCACCCAAGAACCACCACAGATTAGATTAAATTAAAACTTTTTAGAGGGCTGTTGTCCAAAGCATACATTCTTCCTCTGAGCAACAAACCCCCCGGCCCCATCTGGGATAGGTCGCACCCAGCAGTAGCCTAGCCAGTGTATTGAGACTGTCCCCTGCGCTGGTGGAGAACCGGTCTGCCAAGCCAGAGTCCTGGCCTCGCTTTAAAACTACAGGAGAGGAAACTGCTCCGGGCATGTGGGGCCTCACAGTACCTGAGGAATGCCTGAGCCTGTCCCGTTCTCAAAACCAGCTCCGCTTACTCCTCCGGAGTTGGGATTTTAATATGGTCTTGAGGTAACAAAATTCCTAAAAAGCTGAGAGAAGGGACAGAGGAGGTGTCCTCACCCACGGTTACTAACGTGTCCCACTTGTGTTGCAGAGGGAGATGCACATGGCGGCATGGACCCGTGCTCACAATCAAAACTTCACTGGCAGAAAGTTCTTTCCAGCCCCAATTTGTGGACCGACATGACACTTGTCCTGCACTGAGATGGAGGCTCCACCGCCCCAGGCTGAAGGGGTGAGAAGCGCAGCGTGCCTGCAAGGGGCCCCAGCGGTGTAAGACCCTCTGGACGAGCAGTCTCCACCTACAGTCATGTTACGTGGCTAAAGCACCCGTAGGTATCTCTGGGTATATTTAAGTTAAACTGCAATTACCCATGTTATGTACACCAGTCTCTGGCAGGTTGTATATCTGAGACATGGACAATGGCCAGATTTCAATAAATGTTCACTCGCTGTGTCTCCCAGAGCTTGTCGAGTAGTGACAAGACAATTACAGCTTTGTCACGTGCACTTGGAAGAGGAGGCTGGTGATTAAGATCCTGTCCTCTCCTGTGGATAGTCATTTCCAGAGCTGGCCGGCTCTGTGACAGGCCCTCCTATTTATAGGTCTGCGGTGTGGGATTCACATGCGCGTGACATCTTAACTGAAAGGGAAAGACATGCGTGAGCAGAACCAATGACACATGGAAACTGATGTCCTCACGGCTTTTCGGGGCTGCGGAATGAAACCAGAGCAAAGTTGTTCTGGTGGAAACAGAGCTGCACAGACCAGAGTCCCTTCATGGCTGGGGTCTGAATGGTCATTATAGTGTGTCGTGTATTTTCCAAATAAGCAGCTTTGACAGAAAACTGGAGTGTGTATACTCAATTTTACATGCACATAGAACACTAAATCATTTTTACCAATGTGATTACAGCAGTTAATCAGCTTATCACTGCCCTCACATCAGATCAAGTGCTGTGGCTACATGGCTTTAACATGTAATTCTTTTATTATTCTGTAAAAGGTAACAAAATATACAGAACGAAACTTTCCCTTTTTAAAACTAATGGTACAAACCCACGTTACCACTTATGAACACTATACTCTAGAGCTGGTCACTAAGTAGGTATAAGTCCAACCATGTGTTCTGTTAAGCAAAACCCAAAAAAACTTTTTAAAAAGTTTATCCAAGCATGTCCTCTTGCAGAGCTCACGCTCAGTGCACACTGGCTCTGCCACCCGCCACACAGATTGATGGAGGAGGGAAATAATTTGTGTGAGTGCTTCACATGCAATCTTAAATATATAAAGATGGATCCTTCATAGAAATCAAAAAAATCAATTTGAGTTCATTTCAATACAGAAAAAGTATGGCACAGATTTAAGCCACGATGTGGTTTTAATGATACTGGATCTTGTATCGCACAGGCCAGCATGAAGTTTGTTACCCATACTTCATAGGCACTTTCCTTAATTTGATGAGTCCTACTCCAAGCACAGTACAGAAAGTGATTCAATAATAATCATAAAAATCAGGCCTGTTTGGCACTATGATACAATTGTAGAAAATAAACCAGGGAAGCTTCCCCTGGTTCCCAGCCCAGAATATTTCTGCCAGGATAAATGCTCTCTTTTATAGGAAGTGGGATGCGATAAGGGTCCCCTAGATTTGCAGTACTAAAGACAGAAGCGTGACAAGGCTGGCAGTGGCCCTCGAAGCAGCATGCTGCGAAGTGGCCCACTGCCCTTGGTCCGGGCTGTTACATGGCCTCAAACTCGTCGATCCGCTGCTTGGTGTTGCCCTGCCGGATCTGCCGCAGAGTCTTGTACTTGTCCCGGCCTTGCCTCATGTTCTCGTTGTGGATGAGGTCATTGTGGGTCCTCTTATTCTCATCTCTGGCCTGGGACAGCTCATTGCTCAGCGTCTGCAACACAAAGCAGCATCAGTCAGGTACCTCCGTCTCCACCTGGTGTGGCTGGGCAGTCCGACCCACCCCCTGGGAAACGGGGCCGGCTCATCTGGCTGTGCTGTGTGAAGAGCAGCAGACCCGCTGGACAGGGCCCACCCCTCACCAGCAGCTGCCGCTGCACACGCTCGTTCTTCTCGGCCTCAGTGATGCGCTTCTCCTCGTTGCGGTCGTCCAGGATGCCCTCACTGGACAGCTCGGCACTGTAGCCCATAGACTCTGCACCCTCATCCTGCAGGCCCTCCTGGACATGGTAACCGACTGGCTCGTACATGGGTGGGGGCGGGGGTGGGGGAGCTGTCATTGCCAGGTGCAGCTCCTCCTTAGTCTTCACCAGGTCATCCTGGGCTTCTTTGGCCTTTTGAAAGCAAATTGACAAACAAGTCAGAACTTCTCACGCAGAACCTGTGTCTGTGGACTGTTTTCTTTAAGAGGGCCCCATCCACTCCTGGTGTTCCCAGCCCTTCCCCTGGTAGGCTCGGGGACCCTGTTATCCATCATGTCCACAGCAGGAAGAGGAAAAACTGTGACATGACACCAGAGCCCCGGTACTTTTTAAAGTACCATTTTTTTCCATCTATAATCCTAGTATATGTTTCATTAATAAATTTTTAAAAAATGTATACAGAGCAATAAACAAATCTTCCAGCTACTGGGGAGTTGCTAGTAAGGTGCTAGTGTGCACCTTGCTCTCTCCTTGGGGGCTGTTACCTATCAAGCACTTGCCAGCCCACCACCGCCAGGCCCTCCAGCGTTGTCAACACAGCACACGTACTCCATCCCTGGAGATGAGCTTAGTTTGTATCTGCTTTGGAACCAGCTTTTTACTAATTCTTTATAATGCCTACTCTCTCCAAAAACCTAAGAACTGAAGTCTTCTGTTTGCAACTTGGCTTAGGGAGATGGAAGAGATGCAGAGGGAGGCCAGAAGTGGTAAGGACAGAGGAGAGGAGATATACCCCAGAAGGGGACCACCACAGATGAGGAAGCCACAAGGGGAAAGGACAGGAACCTCCCAAGGCTTGGCGTTAAGTCTACAAGGTGCACCACCCCCAACCTCCTGGGCAGCAGGCCTTTCCACAGTGCCCCACTGTCTGTACCAGGTGTCAGGAGGTCTTGTTTCTGGTGGTGCGACCACTTTGCAGGAGGCACCCATATAATTGGATTTAAAACCAGTTCTTACTCTGGGAGGCCGAGGCGGGCAGATCGCTCGAGGGTCAGGAGTTCAAAACTAGCCTGAGCAAGAGTGAGACCCCGTCTCTACTATACTATAAATAGAAATTAATTGGCCAACTAATATATATAGAAAAAATTAGCTGGGCATGGTGGCGTATGCCTGTAGTCCCAGCTACTCGGAAGGCTGAGCAGGAGGATCACTTGAGCCCAGGAGTTTGAGGTCGCTGTGAGCTAGGCTGACGCCATGGCACTCACTCTACCCTAGGCAACAAAGTGCAAGACTCTGTCTCAAAAAAAAAAAAAAAAAAAAAAAACAGTTCTTGATTGGGGGCTGTCTGATCACGGCTGAACAGTTCAGGGTGGTTGGGGCAAAGTGGGTGGAAATGAATAAGGAATTCTTTCTCTCCTAATCTAACACTGGCACTAGGTCAAGCCATTCCTGTGGGGATTTCTGCTTCACCAGCACAGCTGGCAGTGGCAGGATCGTGAAGCATCCCAGAAGCTTCCAGTGGGACCTGCCCGCTGAGCCAGCACCCATCCATCCCCAGCGCAGTAACGTGCCCAGTGGCCACGAGGGAGCCATGAACTCACCCTATGCTGCCACTCTTCGACCTCATCCTCCTTGCGCCTCCTGGCCTCCTCCAGGAGGGCGATCTTGGCAGTGTACTCTGCAAGCTCTGCAGCCTGGGAAGGGAATGTGGAGCTACAGTGAGTTCTGGAACCCTTCCAACAAAGTCTATTTGTGAATGAACATTTGTGCTGGGGAACAGCCTCTGCCCCTCTCTCTTTCCCGAGGCTGGCAGGACCCACCAGTGCCACCCCCTGCCTGGGTGTCTCCTGGATGCCTCACCCATCCCCAATGGGAGACAATGGCACGGCCCTCCCCACCAGCTGCTTCACCCCTGAGGAGACTGGCTTTCAGTACTGAAAATTACAAAGCAGGTGTAGCTTTTTGAGCCCCAGGAGCAGCCTCTCTATAATTCAGCATCTTGAAACTCAGGGATTCCTACCAGCTGCTCCTGGCTCTTTATCTGATCCACTGCCTGTCTCTCCAGCTCCTCCTTGGCCCGCAGTGCAGCCACACGGTCAGCCTCTAGGCGCTCAGCCTCCTCCTGGGCCCGTTTTCTCTCCTCCTCCAGCTGCAAGGCTCTCTGAATCTGCTCCGAGAGTTCTGAAGAGATGACACAAAGCCAGAGCTGCTCAAGCCCCCAGGCCCTGGGAGTCCTGTCCTTCTATTCCAGCCCAGGGGGAATCGAGTCAGATCAAGAACAGCAACCACACCCAAAACCACAAAGCCCTAGACCAAGCTATAGGTTGATGGAACTTCTTCCAGGGTACTGGAGAGGAAGCACTTCATGGCTCATTCCGGTTGTGTTTCTATGACAACTTCCTCAAGATGGCTAGAAACCTCTGTCCAAAGCTGGTCAGCCGTGCCCTTCCCAGCTGGGTCTAACTCCTGCACCCTCCTGGCACCACACTCTACAGGTTGGCTCCTGCCGTGCATGGCCCCCACCCGGCACTCTGCTTCAAACACAGCAATACCCTTTCAAAGTGTTTTAACCACTTCGGGACCACGCTCACCAGCCGCGAAACCTTGCCCACAGCCGGCACTCATAGTCCGCACGATAGCTTGTGCTGTGCATTGACAATCCGTTTTGCTCTTGTGTGATGAGGAAAACTTTAAAGCACTGAAAGCTTGCTTTACTTTACAGGCAGCTTTATTTGTAATGTAAATCAGAATAGGTAACATATATGTTTTCATTACGTTATATTTAAATGTTCACAATTTTATTTTGATAAATGAAAAATTAGAAAAGTCATATCGGGGATGTCGGCTAAAGTCGCTGTGCGCGTTCATTGACGCTGGTCCCGAAGTGGTTAAAGGCGTCCAGTGAGTGCAGCTATCTCTCCACTAGACTGAAAGCCCCTGGAGGCTCTAACCAACAACCACGAGAGCTGTCAAGGATGACTGTGGAGGTCCTGGGGGTCTGGCCTTAGGTTTTATAGCCTAGAGGCATGAGGGGCAGTGTGCCCTGGCTCTGCCACTTACTGGCTGCGTGACTGTCAGCAAATTATCTCACTAAACCTCAACGTCCTCATCAGGAAAACAGCGATTCAGCACTTACCTCGAAGTACTGTGGGGGAACATTTAAAAAGACAGCGTGCATAAAATAATTAGCTTGGAAGTTAATAAAGTACAAAAACATTTTCTAAACCAAATAATCATCTGATCATTTCTCTGTTACAAGTCTATACTTTGGGGTATTGTGTTAAACTGAGACACACATTCTTGGGAAGTTTTCCTTCTCAGCTGTGTGCTGCGCCCGTCTCTCTGTGGAAATATGTAACCAGACGTGCTATAAGCCACCCCCCAGCATAGTGCCTAGCTGACGGCAGCCCCACCTTTCTCCGCCTTCTTGGTTTTCTCCTCATAGTCCTGCAGCCTGAGCATCAGCTCCTCCTTCTCACGCATCATCTGTTCTTTTTCTCTCTCAACAGTTTCTCTCCTTTTCTTCTCAGTTTCCAACTGTTGCCTGGTATAGGAAAAAGATGGCACAGGGAGATTCAGACTGTGGCAGACAAGGGAGAGGTTGGGATGCTCCAGCAATCAGCATCTGGGCCAAGGATCATGCTCAGCATCCTGGCCGAGAGCTGTCCCCCCGGCTCTCAGCCCATGTGATCCAAAGGAGCAGCTGTGTCTAGGTCATCCCCCTGCAGCTAAGTGAAGAGGCCACGGACCGGTCCCGGATGGTCTATGACTAAGGAGGTAGCGGCACAGACCCCAGCTCACAGAGAGCCCCTGCCCCCAACTCAGCCCAGAGCAGCAGCTCTGGCTGACATCAGATCACCACCCACAGCAACTGCCAAGGGCTCGTGCCTCTGCAGACCCAGATGCGTTCACCAGGTTATGTTCTGCCAGGCTCCTCTGATCGGCACTAAACACAGATACATCTGGCTGCCCCACGACCCTGGCTGGGAGGACACAGGCCTGCTCCACTCTGGCTTCTGGCCACTCACCGCTCCAGCTGCTTCTGGTGCTTCTCCTCCCGGGCCTGGGCCTTCATCTGCTGCACCTCGATGGTGTCGGGCTTCCTGCGGCGCATGTACAGCTCGTGGTTCCCCATGCAGAGCTGCAGGATCCTCTTGTTAATTCTCAGGCGAGGCGCGTAGAATACGAAGTCCTACAAAGCAGAACAGGGTGGCTTGGACTCAAAGTCCTTCTTTTGGCTTTCTTCTCCTACACCACACTTCATAAAGTTCCAGACCTTTTCTAAAAGAACAAATGTAACAGAATAGGGACTGCAAATTTTCAGTACTGGGGATGCATATTCTCTGGGACAAGGAGAGGGAGTGCATGTGGTTACGTGTGTGCGTATGTGGTCTCGGTGTGTGGATAACCATGTGTGTGCATGTGTGGTCTGGGTGTGGGTCTATGTGTGTACATGTGGGTGTGTGGTCTGTGCGTAGGTGTGCACATGCACACAGGCAAGCGTGTGTATGCTGTGGGTGTGCAGTCTGTGTGTGTACACATGCACATGTACGTGCATGCACAGAGACTCCAGTGAAACCACAAAGCTTTTCCCAGGCAAGGGCTCTGGGCCCTCTCAGCCCTGGTAGGCCCACCACCACTGAGTCTGAACACGACCTGTTCTTCCAGGGCCACCTTTCCTGTTGTCCTCTCTGCCCCTACCCCATGCTTGCCTGGACTGCCTCTGCTTCTCCTATTGGAGCTTCCTGTCTCCTTTGCGCAGCCTCTTGCACTCTGAGCTGCTACTAGCACATCGACTGGGCCATTGCCCTGACTGCCACTGCTAGCCTAGGAGCCCTGGCCCACACCAAGGCCCTTCGAGCTCTGGTCTCGGCCTCCCTTGGGTTCACCTAAGCTGAGCTCTGTGTGCCTGAAAGTGTGCCCATTGTCCAATTCTACCTCTGCATGGGTGCCAGCCTGGTTCCCATGCCCTGTTGTCCCATGGAGGTGCTTGCTGTGGTGTCACCATCCCTTCACTCCATTGACTTATACCAGTTTCTCACTCCCATCAGGCCATCACCTCCTAAGAGCAGGGGCCATGTGCAGTCATCTCTGTCTTCCCAGGACCAAACCAATGCTCAGCATTTGAGGGGTCAATTAGCGTGTGCCGGTGACTGCCAGTTTATGCAACACGGCCACCCGGCATCTCCACAGCCTCGAGCAAGTCATTTCATGCCCCAGCCTCAGCACCTTCAGCCATAAAGTGAGATGACAGTATCTAATGGGATTGTTGTGAGGATTAAATCAAATAATGTTTTCAAGGTACTTGGAAAAGCATCTGGCACAATAAAAGCTGGCTGATATACGGAGTGGTCACTCACTGATTGTTTGCTGCCTTACAAAACTATGAGAAAAGCCTTCTGAGAAGGAGAACAGAGTCACAGTGTTCAAGAAATTTATGACCAGTGACTGTAAACATTTAGGACAGGGCTGACAATCTTGGTTCCTGACTCCTCGCTACTCTATGGGACAGAAAAGGGAATGTGGTTTAGAAAGTATCATGGAAAGTTATTTTAAAATGCCGCTGTCTGCTTGCTCAGAACCTTGGGGCCCCTGGCATCCAGATTCTGACCACTGGGACAAGGAAAGGGTGGCTGAAACAAAGAAACAGTGCAACACATCCCGTGGCAACTTCTGAGACCTAAAGGAACACGCTGAAAAAGCACATCAACACCGTCCAAGAACCTATAATATTCAGCTTCTCAGTCTTTTCATGTGTTCCAGAAATCCTGGGGTGAGAGGTGATGCCGAGCCCATGGACTTCCTGGGTGGGGTTCTATTTGGGGTTTCACTCACTTGTTATTAAGTCATTGGGTTTCCCAGGGAGGAGACTATAGAGCTGGGAGAAACAGGAATTTTTATTACCCACCTATCTCTTATTGCACAAGAGAAAACAATCTTGCCTTATGGCTTCAGAGGCACACTACCTAAATAGGTCCCGACTGTGACTCAGAAGTATTTGCAAAGAAATGCTGATTGGCACCAACTCCCCTTTAGAAAAAAAATCAATTCAAGAAACTCACTGGAGGGTAGCTGCAGGTTAACATGAGATCTCCCCCTCTCCCCCAAGAAGACAGGTCCTGCAAACAACTGGAAAACAATCTGAGAATTCAGCTAGACTACTGCCTAGTGGGGTGAGGAAAGGCAGGAGGGTGGAAACTTCTCCCACTGCCTTTGAAGAAAGCCAGTTTCTGACTTCAAATTAAAAACAAAAACTCATCATCATTACTGGTCCCTTGGGGAAAAAAAAAAAAAAATAAAACACAACCTCACACTTAAAGATTTCCAAATGGAAGTCCCCAGTCTGTGCCTACTAATACAAAACCCCAGTATGACAAGACCTTGGGCAGGTCTTCTAAACTGGCAAAAAACTAGCATCCTACAAACGAAAACTTTGCAGTTCAAGGAAAGCAGATCCAAGACACCACAAATACAGAAGGGGGGGGGCGGGTAGAAGAGTGCCTCTAAAGTCCCCAAGGTGCCAAGAACTTCCAGGAAACTCTCCCTCACCAAGGCCAACCCTGAGGCTCGGCCAACCCCAGGAGGCATGGCAGAGGGGTGACCTTCAGGAGGCACCGCAGAGAGGCTCCTGAGAAGGTCACTGTGACAGAAGCAGCTGAGTGGTAAACGAATATTACTCATTTTTTCAACATTTTAAAAGCTGTTAAAAAGTTGCTATACACTACACCCCCCCACACACACACAAGTTGCTATATAGCCTCTGCCTTTTCTATGAGGCCATAGAGCTAAAGGCCCTTTTCTGAACGGAAAAGGCAGCTGTCTCAGCCCCTCATAGGGTCACCTGGGCAGGCTATGTCAATGGTATTTGAGGTCCCACCTAAACAGTCAAAAAACATAGTCCCAAACTGCTGCATGCAACTTGGCAGGGAAGAGAAACTGGCTTTCAGAAGGAGACACCTGACGGTGGGACAGCAGGGCAGGACTAGACAAAGGCTCACTTGTGAATTCACTATAGAAACTGCCTGGGGTGGGGAGTGAGTGCCCTTGGCAAGGACATGAAAGATAAGGAATCTCATGCCACCTCCAATTTCAGGGCTTCCTCTTCTATCTTATACATAAAAGGTTAAACTTGAAAGCTTCACTTTCATCTGCCCAAAGTGCCAAGCATGAGGTGGTGGGCAGCCCTGGGGGTGTGGAGGGCGGTGGGAATCCCACCTCCTCCAACCAGTGCCCTGCCCCCAGGCAAGTGCTGCCTGAAGTGATCGTACCCTCTCCATTTCCTGATCCTGCTTTATTTTTTAATCATGGCTATATTCACTACCAGGAAGTATATTATTGTTTTTAATCCCTTCTTCCTCTTGAATGTAGGCTTCATGAGGGCAGGGGCTTTGTCTTATTCATGCTACACACATGATCTTAGAAGAGTGCCTGGCACATAGTATGCAAGCAGCAATTGTTTCTTTTTCTTATTTTTTTTTAAGCAATGGCTTCACATAAAGCTACTCCACAGTAAAAAGACACATACTAATTCAACCAGATGCATTATAATTGCCTCTGCTTGGGATTCACTATGAAATATTCTTCAGCTTTTCAAAAGATAAACTTTATACACAACCTAATTCTTAAATAGTGTAGCCCAGAGTTTCTGCTCTGTCAGTTGAATTTCTAAAAAAAAAAAAAAAAAAAAAAAAAAAAATCTGAAAAGATCAGTACCATATTGAGTAGACAGTAGCCCACCAATAAGACTTCAGAATTTTCTTGCTCTTTTAACTGTGCTAATCTCACTGCCCACACAGCATGAGTACGCTATGACCCTCGGTTCATGGTGTTGCATATTAATGTGACCTGTTACCATGGATCTTGAGACTCTGCATTAAACACTAGTTTAATTTTGAATAGCTGTGCAACTTTTACCCACGGAGTAGCACTAGAGAGTTAACAAACAGCAGGAAACAGCAGTTTTTAATAAAGAAGAAAATACTTTCACAATATCAAGACCTGCTGGATTTAAATTATGCTGGACCAACCCACATGTGGGGGAAAGTAATTGGACAATAACACCACATACTGTTGGTTCTAAGTGGGTTTCCCATTGCTAAGTGGTGCCCAATCCCCAAAGGGTTAACAGACAACCAAGGCATGGACCACAGCCCACGTTTGCCTCTCCAAGCTTAACACTGTCACTAAGGAACAGAAATCACACGAAGTCCTTTCCAATCTATAATTTTGGTAAAATTCAGAACAGGCTCTAAGGAGGCTAACAAAATTTCTTCCAGTAGCAATTTTTAAAAAATCAAATTTCTGACTAGAAAACAAAATCCTTATGCTACAGTTATATATGTATGTCTTAAATGTTCTGAGCAAATGGCAGCTAAAAATTTAAATGTTAACAGAATAAACAAAACAAAAAAATTTTTCCATAATGCAGCTGGTCTTTGAAGCTCTTAGCAAATAATCAGTACTCTTCAGATTCTAGGTCCTGAGGCATGGCGGCCCTTCTCTAGCCACGCTGTCCTGGGAAGACTGCCTACCAGTCCCACCTGTGTGAGAGGATGCCCCTGTGTGGGTACCTGAAGGAGGTTGTGTGATGGGGCAGAGTGAGGTCAGAGAAAGCAGAGGTGTACGTCTGTGCAAAAGCAGCAGGCAAGGCAAAGATGGAACCGTGGGGGCCAGCATGCCTGGGTGCAAGTCTGATTTCTCTTAACTTGGCTAAGGTCCAGGACAGCTTAGACAATCAAATTCTGGTCCTTCAGACTAACAGGTCTCATCCACTCTCCAGCTGGGTGCTGGGGAGAAGCTGACCTGAGCTCCCACCATCAGGTACATGGTCAGGAGACAGGTTGGCTCTCCATGTGAATGTGGACATTGCACAAACATGGGTGTGTCACACCAGAAACACAACATTTTGGTAAATGCTTATCATCTGGCAAAGGTCAATGACTCAGAGCTGCTCTTTTCTTTGTAAGGAATGAAGACCATTTGAAAACTTAGGTGATCCAGAGTCAGCTAGCTCTAGACGGATACCAGGCCTCCACTACAACCTTCCACTGCAATGATCAGGCACGTGACCCTCAATGTAACCTGCCGGCAATTCCTTCCCCCAGTATCACTGGCTACTTGTCTGTCACACAGAGAAATCTGAGCATTATCCTGAAAATCCAATTAACTGTAAGAATGAAAAACAGTAACCCCTGTGTAGAATCAATCTGAACTTACAGGTGCCTTCTTGTCGATGGGCTTAATGACAAACTTTTTGTCATTGAAAGAGATGTTCCTGATTTCACTCCAAGGGAAGCCAATCTTTGGGGTCAACCTGAGGTTAAGAAAAAAAGGTGGATGGTTAAATGTGTGTATATATATGTGTTCTTGAACTGGCTAAGAGAGGTTTGCAAATCTATTCTTATTAGTTCAATTAAAAAATATTAAGTTAGCCCAGGAAGCATAATGTGATATATGCTATTATCAAATAGTTCCTACCTGTCTTAGGTTAGGTCAAGTGGCTGTCTATAAGGTTATCTGTAAACCCTAACATGTTCGTATTTACTCGTTTTCTCCATTTCAGGCATCTGAGATTTCAGGCTGGTCGTCTTGATGCCAGCTGTGATTCTAGCCCAGGGCACCCTTCCATCTCTCCCTTAGGTGCCTTCTGCCGGAGGTCCATTCCTGCAATGCCACCCTCACCTACCTTTCACCCTGCCAGAGCCTAACCAAGTTCCATGTTGCTAGAACCCTTACTTTCAGCCTGTCTGTCTAAATAATTTCCCCATCAGTCAATCCATTCTCCTCTTCAAATGTCAACACAGTCCTGAATGCATCACACGAGAGCCTTTGAATCCAGTCCCAAACTCTCTGGTTTAAACCCACCTTTTAACACAAGGTCCCTCACAGCCACCTCCCTGCCCAGGCCTGCTTTCCTGCAACCTCTCCCATCTCAGTGTAGTCTCTTTGGCTACACAGACTATTCTCTTGGTGTTAAGTTACTGCATTATTATTTAGCTTTATGAAAACCAGCTGGGCCAAGAGCCCATCTTATGTTTCCTAGACATGCCATACTCAGAATGAAGCTCCCTAAGAGAAACGGACAAGGGCTTGCTACAGATTCTGCTCCCTGATTCTCCTCCTGGTGATGTGTACTTTCCGGCTGTCAGGCACCTTTCTGGGTCACCCTCCAATTTCCAGGCGGCCTTCACACTAAAGGCCCCTAATGAAAGCCCTGCATGACAATGCCAGAACATGACTGGCCCAGACTGGTTTTTAATTTGCATTCAAGGGAAAGTTCATCATGTGATTTCAAGACCACATTGCTCTGCTTCACCTCATGCTTCCCACTCTATTCTCTCAACACGTTTTATAGGGTAATACCATTCTGGAAGTAATGACTATTATCACCACTCAATGATACTGCCATCAAAAACAGTCCTTTCCAGCATCTCATGAAAACTTTCATTTGAAACAAAAAAATAACAAACTTTCATTTGAGAAACAGTATGGGGTGGTGAGGAATCTGTTGCTTACCAACAGGTTTAAATAAAAACTGATGGGCAATGTAGGTCTTGCTATGACAACATAAGCCAGGTCGAGGCATGTGGGGTGGCCTCTGGGGCCTGAGGGGAAGCTCCTAAGCCTGACGGATGGCTTTTCTGGGAAACAGCGGTCATGGTACACCTGTGGGAATGATGGCAGGGCCTTGGCTTTGGTTCTACCTGTCGAAGCTTTTGTTATACTCCCTTCTTTGTAGCTCTGTGCTATAGGACCACCAATCTCTGCAAAACACACCTGGCTAATAATGTGCTCATAGCACTCAAAACACGGAGTTTGTTCTGTTATTTTATCTTCATTTATGCAATAAAGAAGTTTTAGGGATATAATTTTATTTATAGGTCTCAGGAAGGAAACTCAGGGCATCACCTAGTCCTGCCACTGATTTCAGCCTACGTCCTCTTTACCCTGAAAGGCTTTAAGAGTGATATCAGGAAGGCATCTGTTGCTTCAGAGCACTCTCCGCAAATGCAGGTGCAGTACACTGGTGACGACAGGAGGGGCCGAGAGCCAGGCTCCCAAGGCTCAGCCCAGCCGCGCGGCCAAACAGAGTCAGTGCTCCAACTCCTGCGACTTCAGGAGGTGAGGGTCTAGTCTCTGGCACCTATTTTCACACAGATCTCTCAAAACAGTTTTTGATCCTAGAAAACTTAGTTCTCCATGCTTGGCAAGCATCTTTCTTTCAAGTGTCAAGCACGACATGGCCTCCAGCCCTCTGCTTTCTGCTGTGTCTGGTAAGTTTATCCTTTTAAGACTTTGAAATCTCATAGAACAATTCATAGCCACTCATAAGCATAACTGCAGTATCAAAAGATGAGGGCTAAACATGAAAATTATGATTCACTTCTGAGTTAAAGAACTTGCTTTAATTCATGGCCATAGTTGGAAAATTAAAGCCCAAGGATCTCTTTTTCCTCTTCTTTTTTAAAGAAATCATATATGGGACATGAACAGGGTCCACAGAGAAGGCTGCTACAGGATTTATATTGTAAGTACACTTGCTTAGGCCACACATTTTAAAAAGAAAGGTGGTATTCTCCAATAATAGGTATCAGAAGTCTGGGGAAATGACCAATTCCATGGGTAGAGCAGGGAACACACAGGGTGAGCCTGGGGCACCTTGAGGATCCAAAGAGGAGGGAGAGAACACCTGGGATGACAGGGCGTGTAACAGCCAGACCCAGAACAATCTGAGTAACAAATAATAAACGCTAATAGATTACAACCCAAAGACTGAAACAAGTATCCATGAGTCCATATTAATATAATTAAATAAATGGAGAACAGAAATTGGCTCCTTACAGAATTCCAATGAACACTTATACAAAAGAATTAAAAAAAAAAAAAAAATCACCATGTCTCCATGTCTCAAATACCACAGTAATAACTGCTTTATGTGGGTCTAAATCAAAATTAGAATATATCAAAGTATAAGAATCAGCATATTCACATAGTTTTAAAAGTATCTCCCCAAAATATATTTACCAGTTGCAAAGGGAAGGACAGTAACCTTACAGTAGAGAAACCTGGCAGACACCACCTTATCCAGCAACCAAAGTTAGCACCACCTGTAGTAAGACACACCACCATCACGGCCACTTGGTAGGAGGCCCTTGGAAGGGTGCAACAGCACCCTGGTGGAATTCTTGCCCAAAATGCAGAGCTCAAACTTAATCATGAGAAAACATTAGATGATCCAAGTTGAGGGAGTTTCTAAAAAGTCAATGGCCAGTACTATTCAAAAATACCAAGGTCATGACAAAGACCATGTAACTATCCCAGATGGACTGGGAGATTTAACAACTAAATGTAGGTGTGATTCTAGACAGGGTTCTGGGACAGAAACAGGACATTAGTGGGACAACTGATTAAAATGGAAATAAGGTCTACAGATGGTTTAACACTATTATATCAATGTTAATTTTACAACCTTGATACTTGGATTATGGTTACGTAAAATGTTAACATTTGAGGGAACTGGGTGAAGAGTATATGGAAATTCTTTGGGCTATTTGTGGAATCTTTTAAAAGTCTGAAATGATTTCAAAATGAAAGAATGGGCCGGGCGCGGTGGCTCAAGCCTGTAATCCTAGCTCTCTGGGAGGCCGAAGTGGGCGGATGGTTTGAGCTCAGGAGTTCGAGACCAGCCTGAGCAAGAGCGAGACCCCATCTCTACTATAATTAGAAAGAAATTAATTGGCCAACTAATATATAGAAAAAATTACCCGGGCATGGTGACACATGCCTGTAGTCCCAGCTACTTGGGAGGCTGAGGCAGCAGGATTGCTTGAGCCCAGGAGATTGAGGTTGCTGTGAGCTAGGCTGACGCCACGGCACTCACTCTAGCCTGGGCAATAAAGTGAGACTCTGTCTCAAAAAAAAAAAAAAAAAAAAAAAATGAAAGAATGAATGATTAAAAAATTTAAATTCAAAATATACAGCTGAAAGTAATGATACTCTTCTTTATCTTGATAGGATTTTTAATTTTTCCAGGATACCTATTTTCAAAACTCAGCAAATGAACACTTAAGATTACATTTCATTGTATTTGAATTTTAGATCAAAAGTAAAAGAAAATGTACTGAGCTCTAGCATATAACACACATTTTCATTTTGGGGAAAGTATACAGATGCCTGCAGTTTACTTCCAAGCATGCCAGAGACAGGGCTAGAGGGCTACAGTGATGTGCTGATGGAGAGGAACCAACGTGCAGGGCAAGCTCAGTCTGAGTGACAGCAGCAAGGAACTGAAAGGAAAGTGTGGCTCTTGTTTCAGTTCCCAAACTCTCTGCAAGCTCTCTGAGCACCTTCGTCCTCAAAGTGAGGGAGCCTGGAACCCAGCACACATTCATAACTCCTACCCACAGAAGTACTTCTATGATGGATCAGCCCAAAGAGGGATGAAGCTATGGGGAAAAAGTGCCTTTAAAGGACTAAAGAATTTGGGGGCAGGATCAGGTTCTTTTAGCTTTTGTTTTTTGGTGTGGTCTGAGTGCCCTGAAGAATTGTGATGCAGCCAGACTGAACTTGCGCTGTTCATGAGCTTAGAATGCCCGTCAGGAAAGCGGCTTGCCTACTTCCTCTTTATATTCCCTCCTCTCCTCAGTTAGGGTTGAAAGATATAAAGGGAAGACGACAAATGCTTAGAGTCCTACATGCTCCAACTTAATGGTTATGTGTGCAATGAAAAAGGGACCCCAAGAGACATTTCCCAGTCAGAGCCTATTTAATACCAAAAAAGGTATTTAAAAAAAAAAAGAAATGTATTTATTTGTAGAGTACACTAAATCTCAGGGTTCAACTTACATCTTCAATATATCAGATTCTCATTTGAACAAAGTATCAAGAATATCTAATTCTCCACTCTTAGTCCTACTCCGAATGCTATCAATTCAATACTTAACACAGTTAAAGAGTTCTCAAAGCATTCTGCAGATTTAAATAACTAACAATCTCCTGCTTATACTGCTAAACAAGTTGTCAACATGTGTTCAAAAGGAAAAGAACTTGGGCCTATTAGCTGAACGTCTACGGAAGTGCTGTTCTGGAAGAGAGGGTGTGCCTTCACTGAGCAGGGAGAAGAGAGGCAGAAAGCGAGCCTGCACCACTCCCCCGCATGTTCAGCAGGGAGAAGACCTCAGAGTTGCCAGTTTCACTGCTAAACTCAGGAGGAGAGCAAGAGGAGGACTAAATGGTGCACACAGCTCAAATTTTTACTTGGGAATATGAATATTTATTTAGGTGGGCTGGGGCAGTTATAAGCTGACATTAGTAGGTTACTACCTATGGCTGTTTCCTGCAGCTTGAAAAACCTGTTTGGACAGCCCTGGCCATGGCTATGTTATAAAATCTGCTCATTCAAGAGAGTTCAAAAGCAGACAGTTTCCCAGGAGGACACTGGGCCTGTTTCTTTGGCAGGGCTGTGTTAATAGCCACCAGCGTCAAGGCCTCAACTTGGGCATCCAGGATCATGGACTGGTTCCTGAGCTTCCTTATTTACCCAGACTGGTCTTTTTTCTTTACCAATATTGCATCTAAGCATGCTTGGGCGGGAGCAAACCAAGAGTCCACAATAATTCACTTCTGGGTTCTCAGAAGAGTTCCTATGATTATCTGACAAGCATACCACATCATACCCTATCACATAACTATCAGCACCTTCCTTCCAGTGGGCAGTGCCTGCCTCCTCGTGCGCAGTCTCATCATGCAGGCATTGGAGCTGAGAGGAGGGTCTGGAATCAGCCAGCACAGGTCCCTGTTCTGCCCACATGAAATATATTTGTTCTCTGCATTCTGGCAAGAATCCATGTGGCTGGGATTAGAGATGCATTCTTTGTGTGACATCATTTGTCAAAAGCAGTGCCACTCTCCTTGGGAACTCCAGAGAGGGTTTTTGGGGAATCTGAGATGTGGGGGAGCTGAGAATAAAAACACCTGAGAACTGAGTTCTTCTGAGTTATTAGATGAAAAATAAAAATAAAGCAAAAGAAACACCTGAGAACAGGTGAGATGGGTGAGCCACAAGGAGAAAATGCAGGAGAGCTGTCACCTAAAAGAATAGCACAATGCTGGTACAGGGACCAGGTACATCCCTGAGTTCTGGGGGCACTGTTTCTCACACATGGAAGCAGGAACACAGGCCGAAGGGCAGGGCTCGGCATAAGGACCCCAGGATGGTTCCTGCCCCCGTGGCTTCTCTGCCAGAGTTGCTGCTCTCTGCCAGTCCCCTGAACCTAACAGCCATGATAGGGTTGTTTAGGGAAGCCCTTTAGAGCCAGAAGGCTGATGGGGGCCACTCAGAGCAGAGACAGGAAGGAACCTCTCCTTCTCCTTCCAAAGAGATGGTTTCCCATTGCCTCTTAAATTCAGGGTGCTTTTGATCAGAAGACTATAGAATCTAGGTTTATCCTCTAAGCTTAGGGAACCACCTTGGAAAACCTACCCTGGCTGAACTAGAGTGATTTTTTCCCCCTGGTATCTAACTCCTCAGCAGAAAGAAGGCAAAACAGCAATATCTATAATCACGAGTATCCGCAGCTTACGAGAGGCCTGGCTTCCAGGCCTCCACTGCTCTAACCAGCTCATTTATGTTACTTCTGCACTTTTAGACCTCACTCAACAAGCAATTAGATATCTTCTGCAGGCTCAGAGGATTTAGCTAAATTATTTGTGCACACAGGCTATTATTTAAAACTCTTCAAGTTTCTGATCATATTAAAATAGTCTTGGATGGAATAGCATAAACTTTAAGCCAGGATGCAGCCTTGGAAGTAACTATGGATATGCCAGTACCTGCAGGTAGCTGGGGTGGGGCCTGCAGTGGGAGAGGGAGGGGATGTCTTTCTGTAGCTGCTGGTCTCTGTTGCCGCCTTTTCCTGGGATTCAGCATGGCGAGGTCTCTGCCAGTCCTGCCTGCCCACTATGCCACCCATGCTGTTAAGTAGGCTTTGGTGACAAGAGGGGATAATGCATGCCTCCAGACCAACAATTTTTTTTTAAAATATGAAGAGGTGGGGATTGTAAGGAGGGCTGCTTAGTTGCCTTGTTTTTGTTGACACAGTCTCGCTCTGTTGCCCTGGGTAGAGTGCAGTGGCATCAGTTCACTGCAACCTCCAACTCCTGGGCTCAAGCAATCTTTCTGCCTCAGCCTCCCAGGTAAGGAAGCGTGCACCGCAATGCCCGTCTGGTTTTATTTTTCTCCCCTTTCTTTTTGGTAGAGATGGAATCTCATTGTTGCTCAGGCTGGTCTCGAACTCCTGAGCTCAAGTGATCCTCCCACCTCAGCCTCCCACAGTGCTAGTATTACAGGTGTCAGCCACTGTGCTTAGCCCAGACCAACTTCTGAGATGGCCATAGCACAGCCCCAACCCCCTTGTATATTCACTTTGGGCCAATAAGTTGCCAGTTAATACTTCAAAAATAAGCCACATAGTTGCCATTTTTGCCATTGTTTCCAGGCTGACCACCCCACCAATTAAAGGTAATTGTAGACTTCAACTCACTTATCATCTTTCTCATAAATATTTAGTCCAAGGGCATCAACTCCAAGCCAGAGATCTGTTCCTTTCTTATTTTTTATCTCAAAATAGTTGATTCCATACATTTCCAGGTCCTGAGCAATCTTCAGATACTCCAACATAGCACTATCTCTAATGGGGAGAGTAAAAAACAGGCACAATCATTAGCAGAACTCCATATCCGAAACAGCAAGACCCCTACTAATACCGTAAGATTAAGGCGAATCATGCAGGATAGGCTGACAGCTGTGTGCTTTCGAATTCCTGTCCCTTAGCTGGCCATCCATGCCTATGCCATGTGAGGCAGGTAAGGGCACAGCAGCCAGAAATCAGCCAAGAAGCGGGGGACCAGTATGGGCTGGAAGCAACGCTGATGTACCCCGCATATTCTAGAACTGACTCACACTGGCGTTGCTGGAGACAGTTTTTCTTTTAAATTTTATTGCCAGGCACAGTCCTTTTTCTCTTGTCCACATGGACTTTCAGGGACTCCCACTGTCCTCCTCAGTAGTAGCTTTAAGTTGTTTTCCCTCCGTAAAGGATGCTTGGGTCAGAGAGGAAACTCTGAAGCATAAATTCTCTCTGAGGCCCAAACTGCAAAGAAACTTCAGAGGCTGGGGCAATGAACAGAACTGCAGGGAAGGCCTGAGCTGACAGCTCCAGGACAAGGTGCCCTCCTTGAGACTGATTTATCAGGAGCAAGGAGTTTGGCCTTTCTCACACTCAATCACAGTCTTAACAGCCACATGTTCCATCATGTCCCTCCTCATGGCTCACTTGTGCCTCTCTGAGATCAGTATTTTTCACTTGGGATCCATTTTTTTCATTTATATATACTTTTTTTTTTTTTTTTTTGAGACAGAGTCTCGCTTTCTTGCCCAGGCTAGAGTGAGTGCCGTGGCATCAGCCTAGCTCACAGCAACCTCGAACTCCTGGGCTCAAGCAATCCTTCTGCCTCAGCCTCCCGAGTAGCTGGGACTACAGGCATGCACCACTATGCCCAGCTAATTTTTTCTATATATATTAGTTGGCCAATTAATTTCTTTCTATTTATAGTAGAGACGGGGTCTCGCTCTTGCTCAGGCTGGTTTCAAACTCCTGACATCGAGCAATCTGCCCGCCTCGGCCTCCCAGAGTGCTAGGATTACAGGCGTGAGCCACCACGCCCAGCCCATATATACTTTTGAAGACAACTACCTTACACCAGTGAGCAAGCCAGCTCCTCTTGGACAGAGGGAAGAAAACTAATGCTGACAATTGGTGAACAATGCCCCCTTCTCAACTAAAATGAAGTGTTTCAGATATAAGACTTCCTCTACTCTAAAAGGAGGGAGAAAGCATTTAGGACCTGAGGTGTAAATTAAACTGCTTCTTTCCCCAGGGAAGAATATTGGCTATGTTCAAACCAGCCATACAAAGCCCACTTCCTGCTTGGTTCCCTCTAGGTACTTCCCGAGGCACCAAGGCTGGAGCTGAGGCCTGAAGCTAACCACCATGAAAATACTACACCTGCAGATATAGGAAAAGGCATGCTGGAAAGGCCAGAGATGACTCAGATTTGAGCCGAAGGCCCGTACTCACTTGAGCATCCCACGGTGTTCTGCGTGCCACACTTGGATCCGGTCCTCCCACTGGTCCCTGGTCAGTTTGTGCTGGTCCATAACTCTGGAGGGCAAAAGGACACAACACTGTCACCCTCAAGGGCTGTGAGAGGCAAGTGATGGGAACCACTGTCTGCTCACATTCGAACTCTTACTTTCCTTTAAATTAATCACAAAGAACTTCTGTTTCTACTTCCTAATATATCTGGAAGATTTAGCATTTTGAACAAGACAAATCCAGTCCTGCTGGAAAAATTTTAAAAGGCATTTTAAATGGCCTCTTCTTCCAAAAGGGTAATTTTTGTGACCATTAATGAAAAAAAAAAAAACAAAACAGGTTTAACAGAGGCCAAATCATCAAACACAAGGAAGAGGTAAGCAGTCGGATCATGAAAAGGTTGATTATGTTAAGGCACGCCCACACGACAGAGGCGCTCATCAGTGTCCATGAAGAAGGGCAGCTCTCATTCCCTGGCTGGGTTTCAGGTCCCTCATCAGTGCCTTAACAAAAGACCATGCTGGGTCAGCACGTTCTGAAGTCAGAGCACTTGGGAAACGACTCAGAGGCCCCAACTAAGGAGCACTTGACATTGACAAAGTCCATGTGCTTTCTAACTGCCTCCCCCTTCCAGGGACAGCAACACTGCTCCTACCCAGCAGGGTCACCTTGTGCTCACCTTTGAGGGATCAGCCGCTCAGAGCTGAGGTACCCAGCCTTGTGCGCTTCTTTGTTATAGTCCCCAAACTTGGCCTGCACAGCATAGGACCCCAGCAGCACTGCAGTCTCAGGGGGACAGTAAATCTCATCGCTGAGAATTCCCTCCTTGACTTGGAGGAAGAAAAGCTTCTGGGTGATGTCCTGGATAAGCTCCTCAGACACATCTTCAGGGTAGAACTTGGCCCGGAACTTGAACTGGAGCGGATTCTCCTTCCTGACCTCCTGAGCAGACACCTGGACAACGGAAGTCTCATTACAAATTGGGAAGACAAACACCTACCTTTCCAAAATCATTGATTTCTAGCCAATGACTTAAAAAAGGCCCTCAAGCCCATCTTCAGAAAATATGTATTGTGGAAGTCCTATTTTTAGCACACGAGACAAAAAAGGTATCAAGTCGAAAGCACTATCGCACACAGCTGGATAGTTAAGGCACTGCCCACTAAGGCACAGCTGCAGCCCTCTCAGGACAATGCTATCTACCCCAGAGAACGCAAGTTTGGAAAGGGCCCCCTCCCCTCCAGTGATGTGCACTCCTGGAGTCTGGCCACTTGCCAGTGTGGCCCCAGACCACAGATCTGACCCCCAACAACTGCTCACACCCCACTCTTCCCATCTCCAATCATCTTTCTAACTTGTCATGGTGACACACAAGGAAGTGGGGGTTTGGAAAAAAGAATAGTTTCCAAAGAGTTTGAAGAAAAAATGTTCAGCTTATTACTTTTCTTTATAATTGTTAATGGAATTATCCAGTCTTTAGATTTGGAAGATAATCACAGGTTCAAACAAAGCAATAACAGGTTCTTACAAAACAGTAGATGATTCATGGTTTATAAGATTAACTATCTTATTGAAAAAAACTAAGGTCAACTAAAAGCTAAACAATTAACCATCCTATGCTCCAATGAGTGAGCAGTAAGTAGAAATGCCAGGATCTAATTTCCAACCAATATCCCCAGTTACTGGAAACTTGCAACTTTGTCTGTAAAAACTTTACACAAATAAAAAGGAACAAAAAACAAAAGACAGAGTAAGGTGCTCCAGTTCAATGTCAACGGGAGCAGACCAACACCCAATTAACAGCCTGTAAATAGTTAACCCTGGCTTACCTTTTTATCAAGTTTCAGCCAGGTAGGAAATCCTTTATTATCCACATACTGAAGGCCAAAGTACCACACTTCCCGGAGGCCGATAGTCTTAACCACCTGTGTGTGAGAGACAGAAGGGCCCATCAGTCATGAGAAACTCCCTCACACAGACAGCAGCTATTGGCAGTCGTCCACTACAGAGTCCAGCAGGGGCCCCAGAACAGGACATCAGCCTGCTCAGGTGACCCACTGGGCAGCACCTTGACTGCACTGTCTCCAGACATGAATGACTTATTTTTAATATAAATGAGCAGATTCAGGGTTATCTTTAAATCTTACAAAATCTCACTTGTCCTCCTTTGTACTCCAGGATGTTTTCCTGAGTGAAACCCCCCAGGGTGGGTTATGGCTAGCAGATGGGGGACGTCAGGCACCACGGCCCACAAGTAGTATGTGTTGCGCTATGTCACTCACTGTCCATCAGGTGTGACCACGTGGAGAGTGGTTCAAAGTAACCAGTACAACACTTAGGCCTCCCACTGGCTATCTGCCTCCACCTCTCAGCCAGCTGGCCCAGGAAGCTCTCAGCTTTACACATGCCAAGGGGTGACTACTGTTCTTTAGGCCTCCAGAAATGTGAAGTTCTGATATAGCAAAGGTAGAATCCCAACCCTAGGTCAGCAAGGATTTCACATTTTAAAATTCTCCACACTACCAGGAAAAGGTCTCTTGTGCATTATAGAGAGGATCCCGAGCTGGTTATTTTCATAAGTGTCTTAGAAACAGAAAAGCAGTAATAGTTGAATTTGCTGTAGACACTTGTTGAACATCATGAAGATCAGGTCCCAGGACTTTGATATATAATGTGAAATCTCGTGACATATAATGTTAAACCTTAAAAAAAAAAAAAAAGCTGCCATGCTTCCAGTATATAGCTTCTATCATATTTAAAAGGAAAGAGGACTAAACATACTAGAAACAAAAACTCAGGTATACAGAGCACTTGCTTAAAGTAAAACCTAAAATTCCAAATAAAATCCTGATCTGGGCCTGTTTCCGCCATTTGCTGTGGGGCAGATGCTTCCTAGAGCTCAAGGAGTTTCTGCTTATTAAATGCCAAGGACTGACCTGTTCATCCCTTCACTTCCACTCACCCAAAAATGGGGGGCTATAACCACGATTCTTCATCATGGAATGATATAAAAGAAATTTAGAATTTTTACAGTGCTTTGCTCTTAAGTCTTTTGTTTTTATGATAGCTAAGTACAGAGAAAACTGAATTGAAAGACCAGGTTTCTATATCCAATCCTGTTAATTTCTTGTTCCCCACAAACCTCCACCTTGTCATATGATATTAAACTTGGCTTGCCTTTCTCTCTCAGTTGTTTCAAAGTTGCATGAGCAAGCACCACATACCTAAGCAACTGTTTGATCTCCAATCTAGGGCAATCTAGTCTTCCCACTTCATCCACCCAAATGCAGCCTCAGCCTGGATCTGAACCAAATGGAAATAATTTCCTGACCACCTGACTTCCCTCCTCCATAGCTATCAGAGTCTTGCTGGTTTTCAGGACCACAACTCAGAGCCCTTTTCCGTGTCTGTGTCTCAGAACCCTTTTCTCCTTCAATAGGGCAGAACGCCAACTCTGTAACTGCACCATGCAGTGGGATCAAGATCCTCACCCTCTCAGTGAGAACTTGCTCCTGGCCTAACCTCTCTCTGTTCATTTCTGCCTCAGTGGTCTTTTAAATGGCAAATTTTTAGAAGGTGGAAAGGCAAAGATATGTCTATTTAACTCAATGTCAAGCAACAGCTGGAAAACCCTTCTATCTGATGGCGTTGAGGCATGGAGCAGCTCCTTCTTCCACCTTAGTATCTCTTGGCATGGATGAGCCCTGCCAGGCTGTCAGGATGTCTGTGCCTCGGCCAGTCTCCACTCTGCCCTCAACATGGCAGCTGTCCCATGATGCTCTCCATTAAACCAAAGTGCTGAACTAGGATCCAGTCACAGATAGAGCAATAGCACCCCAGGGGTTCCAAACTGGGTGGGAGGACTGCTGCAGAAGAGATCTAAGTAACAGATGGATGGGAGAAGAGGGGAGGCAAGCTTACCTTAAACATCTCTTTCACTCTATTACATTTGAGACCTTATTTCAGTGATGGGGAAAGTCTGACCCAGGAATAAACTTTCCATCAGAAATTTCTCTGTAACTGTAATACAGTTTTTCCACTCATCCTAGAGTTTCCATCTGTTTTTAAAAATTTTTTGTTTGAGGAGGTCCCACCACTCATTACAGGTAAGGACTCTGGTGCCTGGAAAGGTGACCAAGGGACATGACATGCTAGCTGGAGTTAGAACCAATACTAGAAGCCAGGGCTCTACCCAGGTGTGTCACACAGGGCTCAGGTGGCTCCATTCAACTTACTTCACGGTTATCTTTCAGGAGAAACCTTTAGATTTTTTTCCTAAGTCCAGCCTCACTCGTTAGTGGGTGAGGCAGACCCAGGGAATGACCTCAAAATAATAGTGGAGGTAGTCACTATGTTTGTCCACCTGGGCCGTACCCACTCCACTCATGTGTTTACGGTTGTTTTCAATACTACAATGGCAGAACTGAATATTTATGACAGAGACTGTGTGGTCTGCAAGCCTAAAACATGTACTATCTGGCCCTTTGGAGAAAAAGTTTTCTGACCTGTGACATAAAGCTGTAAAAACAATGCCGAGTAATAATTTTCAGTCACTCCTTAACTGGGAAAAAGACTAGGCCATAAGCTTGTATTTGAAGCAGCTGTTACTAGGGAAAAAACTCAACTATTTAATAAATGGTATTATCACTAATAAATATTTAATAGAAAAAACTTCTGATTTTAAAAGGACTGAATTATTTTTTCCATATTCTAATTTCTTCTTTTCATGTTCAAGTGTGGCCATTCAGAAATTAGAAACTGTACCAACAGGGACAACTAAGGACTCACTCAGCCATCAACTGAGGTGAGTTTTACTCCAAAGGCAGAGGAAATGGATGAGAATAGGAAGCCCTTTCTCTTATACAGGGTGTGAGACACCCAGGCCAGCAACACTTTAAACTGACCAGGACAGTAACTATCTTTCTTTAGCCTTTTCTGTCTATGGTAACACTACTATTTCTTCTACTTCTACATGTAACACACTTATTTCACCTGGCTTGAAACAACAGATGGCCATGTGCTTTCATATACCTACTAGGAATGATATAAATGTTGATTATTGAGTTTTACAATGCTGTCATAAAATAGTTCAGTACTTTTACCTTTTCAAAGATCCTTCTCATCTATTACCCTCAAGTGAGCAAACCAAAACAATTTGGGGGGGGGGGGCGTGCAATTCTCCCTCAAGTTCAGAGACCAACCTGATCAAAAAGTTGTTTTCCAGTTGTATTTGGCTGGATTGCAAACTCCAGCTCTGCATCCATGGTGGTAACTCGGACATTGATCTGAAAAACAGAACAAAACAAATGACACTTAGCTGAGTATTCCTTTCTCTTGACAACCTCCTGAGCCTTCCACATAAACTCAAAGCCACTTAGCAGTACGGCAACAGTATGTTCCTCTTTGACATCCATTCTTATGCTACTCCCAAAGTGTACCCAAACACACACTACACGCTCTCCAACTGTGGGACAGCTGATGGAAGTCTCAGCAAGCGCAGTTTGGATTCAAATGTATGGCCTCTTTGTTCTAATAAAGCACATTCACACTTAGGTTTATGCGGTTTTCTACAAAAACACTTCCATAACCGTTACCAAAAGGGAAGCAGACAGGGCTCTTGGGGCACCAGGGGAAGAGTTTATACCAAGGAAGCCAGTGAAGGGAAAGGAAGGAGCTTTGTACTAGAAGGCTCACAGCTATATTAGAAACCATCCAAATAGCTGAAGAGAGAAATAATGCAAGTACCAAAGACAAAGACAGAATATTACACAGCAATATAAAATGGTAATTATGAAGATAGTAGAAACTGGAAAAATTACCTCTAAAATTAAAAATATGACAAGTGAAAGGGGGAGGGTAGGAGTGAGTGGAGGTAAAAATTTACCTATATGGGTACAATGAACACTATTCTGGTGGTGGGCACACTAAATGCTTTGACTTAAATGTTGTTTAAGGTATCCATTAACAAAAACATTTGTACCCCCTTAATGTTTTGAAATTAAAAAAAAAAAAAAAAGCAAGCTAGCTTGCTGGAAACCAGAAAAAAAAAAAAAATCACACACAAAATGGTACATACTCTATCAATGCAAATATGGGAGATCTATCTAGACAAAAATAAAATGCAAAAATGAAAGTAGTATTATTAAAGAACACAGGGAACTGAGGTTGTGGTGACAGGAGGACCTTAAAATGTTTTTAATATTGCCATATACGTGTGTTTAAAAACTTATTTAACGTAGTTTTCAAATTTACCACTAGAGAAAACCCAGATTAAGCACATGAAAAACACTCAAATCTGACTACTTTGTCACTGCCCCAAAGGAAACTAGCAAAGCCACACACCAACTGTAATGCTTAAATTTAAGAAATACTTGTTTCTCACCATTTTTCAAGTGAAATATATAGATGCTAGAGTGACACCTATCCTGGCTTCTTTCTAACACAGGCATAAATGTATGGAGGATATAGACTAACTACACCAGTATTTATCTGACAGAGTATCTAGTTAGGGTACCAAACACATTAAACACTCACCAAATGTTACCTGCTATTTCAGGAACAGAGTTATTAGTCTTTATGAAACATTTCTTTGCCCTAACATTAAGAGTATGATAATTTGAGAGATCCTCTGATACACATTCAGAATGCCTTAATGGCTCTCTGATTATTACTAGCACGGAAAAGTAAGGCATCATTTTCCAGATTTTTACTATTTTATTTTATTTGAGACAGGTTCTCCATCACCTGGGCTAGAGTGCAGTGGTGTCATCATGGTTCACAGCAAGCTCAAACTCCTGGGCTCAAGAAATCCTCCTGCCTCAGCCTCCGGAGCAGCTGGGACTATAGGCACCTGGCACTACGCGTAACTAATTTTTCTGTTTTTGTAGAGACAGGGTCTTACTCTTGCTCAGGCTGGTCTCAAACTCCTGGGCTCAAGGAAACCTCCTGCCTCGGCTTCCCAAAGTGCTGGGATTATAGGCATGAGCCACTACACCTGGCCCATTATCTAGATACTTAAAAAAAGTTTTTTCCCCAATCTCAAGTCTACAAGTTAAAGAACTAAAGTTTACTGAGAAGCAAGAATAGACATGTTTTCAAGTCTTTAATCATACTAAAAATATAAAAACCTAAGTTTCTTTCATATCCTCCTGGCAATAATTTTTTGTTCTTTAAAAAGAACAACAACAAAAATTATCACAAAAGGTTGCCATGAAGCATAAAATAAAGCAAGCATCTCTGTCAATTATGGTTGAGGACACATACCAGCGATGGGAAAAACAGCCCCAAAGTCAGATACTCCAGTAACAAACCCGGCTCCAAATTACATACACAGAAGCCAATAAGACATATCATATTCAAAACTAAAGCACAGGGGAGGAGCTGACAAATGCAGTGCACCGGGTATGCTATGCTTTTCTTTCTCTGTTTATGGATTCAGAATCTGAACTAAGTAATGAGGACTAAAGGCCACTACCTGGTTAAGACACACACACACACACACACACACACACAAAGACCAGAGTCTAGGCCGGGCGCGGTGGCTCACGCCTGTAATCCTAGCACTCTGGGAGGCCGAGGCGGGCGGATGGCTCGAGGTCAGGAGTTTGAAACCAGCCTGAGCAAGAGCGAGGCCCCGTCTCTACTATAAAATAGAAAGAAATTAATTGGCCAACTAATATATATAGAAAAAATTAGCTGGGCATGGTGGCACATGCCTGTAGTCCCAGCTACTTGGGAGGCTGAGGCAGCAGGACTGCTTGGGCCCAGGAGATTGAGGTTGCTGTGAGCTAGGCTGACGCCACGGCACTCACTCTAGCCTGGGCAACAAAGCAAAACTCTGTCTCAAACAAAAACAAACAAAAAAAACCCAACTTCCTTAAAATTAAAAAAAAAAATCAAGTTAATTTTAATATATGTATATATTCATATATAATGCATACTCTATAATCTTTATGTAGAGGTTGAGACAGAAGTACTCCTGAAATCTAAACAGTTGAATGAACTCTATGTTAATAATCAATGCCCAAGCTGCTTTAAGTTAATGAGTGTGTCATTACCTACGAATGTTTCCCACTGTGGGTGCGACTGGCATTTCAGATAGCACAAGTGTTCATTCTGGAAAACCATTCCAAGCACTGGGGAATGTTTACCATCTCTGAGCCCATTACTAAACACAGGTGTCCCCCAGGCATTGGAACATCTAAAAGAAACACCCCCTCCCACTTCCAAATGCTTTACAGGGAAAAGGGAGGGGTGCCTCTCCAGACTAAGGACCATACGGGGATGGCAACGCTTTTTATTCTATTCCATGTTTCATGTTTAGAAAGACTATGAAGATTATTTCCAATTTTATAGATAAAATAGTGTGCTGCAACGTAGCATATTAAAATGAGACATTTATTCAGATGGCAGGACCATTTATATACATAGTTTGGTCTATTTACCCAGAAGCCTGAAAGAAATCAGGCTTTAGCAATTGAGGAAGCATACCTATTAATAAATCCCAACTCTCCTTTTTATTACTGCAGTATTAGGTTTCCATGGTAAGCAATTGTGTTTAGCGAACTGTACATACTTGGATGCCAGCTGATTTCTTGCATTTGCAATAGTGCCACAGAAATCAAGTGGGACTGTATGGTTCTGATACACATGAGGATGGCCCCACAAAAAACCGAAGTCCATGGGCTTAAACATACCACCACACAAATCCAAACTATGTGCAAACACTGGAGAAAAGAGTGCACGGTTTGCAATTTTTATTGTCTTGGTTAATTCTGCCTAGATCACACACTATTATCAAAGACAATATTCACTAAAGGCAGCACAATCGCATGTGTGGTATATGTAAGTGCATATAATATGCAGTTATTTAAAAACATTGTTAATATTCTACTTTGGTGGGGGATGGTGATTAAAAGTTTAATTTTGATCATGCACCTCCCCCATATACACACATAAAGAACCATGTGGTTGATGGTGTAGATGATAATTTAATAATTCATGCCTTCCCTCAAATGCTACTCCATTTGAAGCTAAGACACAAAGTCATTTAGAATTCTAAAATGTTAAAAGATTTAAGGAACATACACTACTATTTATCATGGACATCTATAAATTTAGATATGGGGATTAAGTGACACTATAGATTAAAAATATTTATTTTTAATATTTAATATAGTCTTCTTATAGTTACATATTGTTCATAATTTTAGAAGAATGACTTGGGCAGAAGTCAGGAAAATTTCGTTATTAAAGATGCCTGAACCCCACAAAGAAAATGAGGTTCTAATGAATTTATTTATATTTTTCATACTGACCATATTTAGCAGAAAAATTATTCCTCTTTTTTTGCCCCAGGCAGTAGCCTAGCTTAGTAGGTGAGTTGTGTTTTCATTTTAATAGGAAAGGTGAGTTTCTGATACACTACTAAAATCAGTATATGCTACTGGTCTGTGGTGTTTAAAGAGAAATGCCTAAAAACAAAAATAGGAGTGAACTTAATTTCTAAAAAAAGAACTAAACAAACTGGACGTTAAAACTTAAATTTAAGAAAAACTCTTCATTTGATTAAAATTGACTGGAGTATTTGCACCAGACCACTTGACTTTATAATGCATATATTATTTAATATTAGGATTTAACATATAAACCTATCTTTGCTTTTTTTAATGAAGTTAATGAAAACCTAATTGTAAGACTGTCTCTATCTTCATTTTGCTTAATAATCTACTATTCTTAAAAATTCTATTTGTTATTCTTATTACGGGACAGCTTAGCTCAAAACTTACAACACAGGGATGAACTATACAGTTTCATTCTTCTATTATTCCATGGCCACAGACCACAAGCCCAACTCCCACTTAACATGCCCTTGGGAGTCATTCAATCCACAAACACCAATTAAATATGGACACCATAGTGGGTGCTGTGAGCACAGAGATGACTTAGCCCTCTCCTGCCCTTCAGGGGCTTACAAATTAACAGAGACATAGAGATGTCTCAAATGGATATATCAAATGGCTATCACATACCACAGTGGATCCCAAATCTGACTCATCCTTAGAATCCCCAGAGGAGCTTTACAAACCCTAGAAATCTGTATTTTTAAAAGTCACTCAAGTGATTTTGAGGACAGGCTGAACATGGAGATCGCTGGAATGCAAGAGCATGGGATCTGGAAGGCCTGGGTTCAAGAACTAGCTCTGTAACCAAGGGACCCCAAGGCAGATGACTTCCGGCCACTGGGCCTCAGTCACCTGATGTGCAGACAGCATGTGGACTTGGACTGATGGCCTGAGGCCCTTGCCCACTCTGAAATGCTAGGTCTAGGTTACGAAGTCACAGGCCAGGTGTGTTGCAGAGGGTGCTATCAGACAGTGGAGCTTAGAGACTCTGGTGTGACGGGCCTCCTTCTTAGGACACGTGGGCTGATGAAATGTGATGTCCAATAAACATCACCTGACCACCAGGAGATAAATAACTCACTGGAATGCGAGTAAAGGCTGTCTAGAAGATTGTACACCTATGTTCACTTTTCCAGAGGGAACATACCTCTATAGTCAGACACACAACGGCACACGTTATTGCTCCAATGCAATTGACATTGAAGGTGTCAAATCCCAGTCTGTTTTGTTTTTAATAAACTCAACAACTATTCACCTTATTAAAACAAAATAAACCCAGTGTCTTCTTTGCTCATTCCCTTGAGCAGCTATGGGGTTGTGGCCCCAGCTCCTCAGATCAAACGTGCTCCTCCTGCACTGCCCCTCATTGGTAATATGAAGTGGCTGGAGACCATTTTATATGCCAGAGATCTTCTAATTCTGACATTCTATAACTTAAAATTATCTTTTGTGGCTTGTGACACCATCCCGAGCCAGTGGTTGTGTAGTTCTCTTAGAAATTATTTGAGCTTGAACGGGAAAGGGTCAAAAAGGGGATGCAGTGAGGACAGTGCTTTGAGATCACCTAAGTCTGGAGTGCTTAAATTGGGGCTTTCTGTTTCTTATTTAGCTGAAAAGCTTTTTCGTTTCTTTGTTATGTTAATACAGTGCAGAGGTCCATGCTTCCCAGATTGTTCTGCCCTTAGAGGTCTTTTTTCCCCACACAGCATCCCAAACAATCAGTATTTTTCAGAATATACTTTGGAAAATATGACTGAAGTTTTCCCACTTTAATTTTTATTGAGAGACAAGGATGCCCAGGCTGGAGTGCAGTGGCATGATTACAGCTCACTGAAGCCTCCAAACTCCTGGACTCAAGTGATTCTCCCACCTCAGCCTCCCAGGTAGCTGGCACTACAGGTGTGAGCCACCACCACCTGTTTTCTTTTTCTTTTAAATAGAGACAGAGTCTCATTATGTTGTTCAGGCTGGTCTTGAACTCCTGGCCTCAAGTACTCCTTCTGCCTTAGCCCCCAAAGTGTTGGGATTACAGGTGTGAGCCACTGTGTCTGGCCTTTCCCAGTTTAATTTTATCAAAATAGTATCAAAAGTGCCTTCTAAGAGTCTGAGGAATGAAAAAAAGATACTGAGTTGACAACTGAATACTGTATTTTACTTCTAATCCATGAATAATTGCTGGAGTTCCCCACTTTGGTAAATAAATCTACTTATGCAAATTTGCCTTTGGGAAGTGACCATTCCTCTTGAAATGCTTGACTCTAGGTTTAAGATTACTTCTACAGGCCAGGCAAAGTGGCTCATGCCTGTAATCCTAGCACTCAGGGAGCCCGAGGCAGGTGGATTGCTCGAGGTCAGGAGTTCGAAACCAGTCTGAGCAAGAAGCGAGACCCTTGTCTCTACTATAAATAGAAAGAAATTGGCCAACTAATGTATATAGAAAAAATTAGCCGGGCATAGTGGTGCATGCCTGTAGTCCCAGCTACTTGGGAGGCTGAGGCAGTAGGATCGCTTGAGCCCAGGAGTTTGAGGTTGCTGTGAGCTAGGCTAACGCCACGGCTCTCACTCTAGTCTGAGTAACAAAGTGAGACTCTGTCTCAAAAAAAAAAAAAAAGATTACTTCTACAGTCTCTTTTTTTACACAATTCAAACTGTATTAAAAACCTGAGACAGGAGGGAAAAGTCCAAGATCAATTCCTCCACAAACATTACAAGCAACCATTTGAGTCTTAGGAAAAAGAACTAGATTTAATTTTAGTAGCTAGAATAATGCAGGAAAAAAGTTTGCTGTGTTTTTTTTTTAAGTTCTCAAGAACCAGGAAAATAGAAAGGGAAATTCAAATGGGAGCCTATGAATGTTTGAATTTTAGGCAGTAGATTCAGTGGTAACAGATTAATCCCTGTATTATCACACCTGCATTTACTCAGAAATTAGTCTGAGTAGAGCTATCCAACCACCAGTAAGATTACATTGAGAGCTTGACCTTCCATATCGTTTAAAATGTCAGTGCTGTTTTCCAACATTCCAACCCTCCTCTAAAGGTGCCAATTCAGCAACTTTTAACAGCTTTTAAATATTTGGATAAGACCTTTCAAATACTTAGAAATCTACTTCCTCTGATGGGAAGTAGATACAGTAAACTTTCCCCCACAAAAGGGAGTATGACAGGAGAAAATTCTCAAAACTGATGATAAATGAATTAAAAAAGCTTTTAAGATGTCATTTTGGTTCACTTAATTGGAATTGGGGACGATACTGTATTTTGATTTTCATGTTGAGTCATTATGTACTCTTTTTAATAACTGCTTCATAAAATACAATGTACCATAACATTCAGTCATTTAAAATGTTTAATTCAGGCTGGGTGCGGTGGCTCGCATCTGTAATCCTGGCACTCTGAGAAGCAGAGGCGGACGGATTGCTCGAGGTCAGGAGTTCGAAACCAGCCTGAGCAAGAGTGAGACCCCGTCTCTACTATAAATAGAAAGAAATTAACTGGCCAACTAATATATACAGAAATTAGCTGGGCATAGTGGTGCATGCCTGTAGTCCCAGCTACTCGGGAGGCTGAGGCAGAAGGATCGCTTGAGCCCAGGAGTTTGAGGTTGCTGTGAGCTAGACTGATGCCACGGCACTCACTCTAGCCTTGGCAACAAAGCGAGACTGTCTCAATAAATAAATAAATAAAAATATAAAATAAAATGTTTAATTCAGTGATTTTTAGTATATTCACAGAGTTATGCAACCAACAGTGCTATCTAGTTTTAGACTATCTTATCACCCCAGAAGAAACCCTGTGCCTGCTAGCAGTCACTCCTCTTTACTCCTAATTCCCCACTCCTGGCCACCACCCAACCTACTTGCCATCTCTATGGATTTTCCTTTTCTGGACATCTCATGTACACAAAACCTTAGAATATGTGGTCTTTTGTGACTGGCTTCTGTCGCATGACATAACATTTTCAAGGTTCGTCCATGTTTAGCATGTGTCAGCACTTCATTCCGTTTTTACTGTCCAATAATA
This sequence comes from Mirza zaza, assembly GCA_008750895.1. Taxonomy (NCBI): domain Eukaryota; kingdom Metazoa; phylum Chordata; class Mammalia; order Primates; family Cheirogaleidae; genus Mirza; species Mirza zaza. The sequence goes on along the minus strand of VSMD01004286.1, from coordinate 73,353 downwards.
TTTCACTGTGTAGATTTATCATTTTTGTCTATCCATTCAGTTGATGGACATTTGGTTGAGTATTTTGTTTATTAACTTGCTCCCTGTTGCTTTAGTGATTGGAAATAGGAAACAGTAGAAAAACAATGTTACTGGACTAGACTATGTATGTTCAATTTAATAAGAATAAAAAACCTGCAGGGAGGAACAAAGATGAAAGAAAAATGAACTTAAGTTCAAGTTTACTGTTTCTGGTTAAGAAAGTACCAGCTGCCAAACAAACAGATGTGAACATAGCAGCAGTGTCACTGTCTCCTGAAGCTGCAGTGTTAGCACTCAGGACTGGCTCCTCCATGACTCCTGCATGCCAAGTGCCTGTCAAAGCAGAGGTGAGAGCATGGCTTGTCTTTGGTGCTCTCCCTATCATATCATGCTCTTCCAAGATTTTAAGTAAGGAGTTAAGTCAGCTGATCACATTTAAGTCCAAAATGCACACAATAGTTAGCACTCAATTTAACTACCAAAAACAAATTTCTTTAACTGAACACTGCCTTTATTTATTTTTGAGACAGAGTCTCGATTTGTTGCCCAGGCTAGAGTGAGTGCCATGGCGTCAGCCTAGCTCACAGCAACCTCAAACTCCTGGGCTCAAGCGATCCTACTGTCTCAGCCTCCCAAGTAGCTGGGACTACAGGCATGTGCCACCATGCCTGGCTAATTTTTTCTATATATATTAGTTGGCCAATTAATTTCTTTCTATTTACAGTAGAGACGGGGGTCTCGCTCCTGCTCAGGCTGGTTTTGAACTCCTGAACTTGAGCAATCTGCCTGCCTTGGCCTTCCAGAGTGCTAGGACTACAGGCGTGAGCCACCCCGCCCGTCCTGAACACTGCCTTTATATTCTGGACTTTCTTGGATTAACATACCTGCAATCCTGTTCACTGCTGCTCAAGGTAACATGACAATACCAGACTTGTTTCATGAAGTCCACTGTGAGAAGAGGCAGCCTGACTGACACCCCTTCTAATCATTTAAGACGTGGCCAGCTGCACCTTTCCTCCTGCTATTCATGGGCCCTCAATGCTCCCCTTAAGCCTGTGGGGCTTACACTTGAACATGTAAAAGAATCACCTGGTGAGCTTATTAGAACAGTTTCCTGGGCTCCAGAGATTCTCTCTGCGTAGGTGGGGGGGAGCCTTTAAATGTACATGAGGTGCAGGGCCAAGGCAACACTGTGATCACCAGTGCTTAAGGGAAAAAGCCTCTCATGATGAAAATGCAATAAGTCACAACTTTCACCAAGATTAATGTATTTACTTCTACTGAGTCATAATCCATCATGTAAAAATATCTTTACTAACTCTCCATTCACTAGTCCTAGAGGATAGGTATTCTTTAATGAATCCCTGGATCACAACAGATGGACTCACATTTTTGTATTCTCTGGGTCCTGATCCCCTTGTTATCTCATTGCCTCTATGAATACTATGCCAACTGAATAAATCACTGAGCAAACTATGACATGACATGGTCATTTTCCACAAGTGCTGGCTAACAAATAACAAACTTCTGTAAAACATTACCATTAACTTAGCAAACCTTAACCAGCTTAGTGTAGAAATGCAGACACTAGAATTCTGTCAAGGTAGACAATGCTGGAAAGCCCCCAGAGGCAAGTGGATTGTTTGTGGGGTTTTTTTTTTTTTGCTCTTCTTTGTCTACATTACCAACCCTTTTTAAGGTGTCAGAGTAACGGCTAGTATTTAAAAGATATTAAATAACTGTGTTTCCACATCTTTACATAAAATAAATGTAATGTTGCTCCCAATAACTATTTACATAAAAAACAAAATTATATAAACATAGTTGCAACTGAAAATCCAACCACCATATCTTATGGGTTTCCAAAAGTGTCCAACTTTTACTCCAGAAAAGCAGTCTAAATATCACCCTCTTTTGTACTATTCTTTCATGGACAAAGATGGACAAAATAAGAACAACGGTATGGCTGAAGGCACTTTTCAAAATATTATCGCACTGAATACAAGTAAAATAGAAATGTGGTCCTTAAAACAAGATTTTTCATTAAGTTCATATATATATAGGATATATATTTCACTTATGATATTAACCTGATACTTGACAAAGGCATTGCTTGTCACTCAAGTTGGCAGGCAGGGGGCTCTTCCCTAAACCTTCCACCAATAGCAGTGGCCACATGTCATCGCCACGTGCCCAAAGGAAGGCTGGGCTAGAAGAAATTCCTGGGACATATTTAGGCTCTAGCTCTTAACACCAGCCTTCTTAAGTGTCCTTGCTTAACTTTAGAGAAGGTAGAAATAAGAGTACAAATACATCCTACTAATAAAAGAACCCTGAGACAAATCTGCAATCCAACGGATGAAGATGTATAATACTGCTATTCCTTTCTATAAAACTCTCTGTATCTTAAGTTATACCTGACCATCATTTTATATTGCCTTCTCTTTTAAGGCTAAAGAAGAATGTGACTAGCACTCTGGGAGGCCGAGGTGGGTGGATCGCTCAAGGTCAGGAGTTCAAAACCAGCCTGAGCAAGAGCGAGACCCCATCTCTACTAAAAAATAATAAAGAAATTAATTGGCCAACTAAAAATATATAGAAAAAATTAGCCGGACAATGGTGGCGCATGCCTGTAGTCCCAGCTACTCAGGAGGCTGAGGCAGAAGGATCGCTTGAGCCCAGGAGTTTGAGGTTGCTGTGAGCTAGGCCGATGCCCTGGCACTCTAGCCCGGGCAACAAAATGAGACTCTGTCTCAAAAAAAAAAAAAAAAAAAAGAATGTGAGAGTAAAGTAAACAAATTGCTTGATAACTGGGCTTAGGAAAATTTTCAGATGCCAAAGAAAGGTCAGCATCTAGCTCCACAAGTCTTGTAAAAAATACACAGAATTAATTACAACAAAAATCATCAGGCAAGTCAGTAAAATTTCTATACATCATTTTGTCTGTAGCACAATAAACCAACAAAGAAATATGGGTAGGACAAATACAAACTCATATTTTGATAAAGGTTTTCATGTAACTATATAATACTGGGATATATACTAGCCATTTATTGCCTAATAGAAAAAAAAAATCATCACATCTTACAGCTCCTAAGAGTCTACTCAACACAACCTGATAACCAATGGACAGCATTCCCACAAAGGCCAAAGCACTAGCTCGTAGTGTTCAGCTACTCCTCTAACTTTCCTAGGAATCATGATGGCTAGTCACGCTATTCCTAGGAACATAAAGTACTAAGAAACAGAGAACTAAGAAAAACTAAGAAAACTAAGAAAAACAGACCAGGCAGCAGAGTGGCAGAGTCCTGAGCACAGGCTGGTGTTTCTGCTCTCTGACCTCCTAGTGCTGTCATGGAGCTGCAGGCACTCTATCCCCTATGACAGTGGTCGTTCCCCAGCGGAAGAATTCAAGTTTGGCTACATATGGATTGACACTGACAGTTAACAGAATGACTAACTTCTCTATAGGTAGCACCCATACCTATCAGGAAACTAAATCAACCCACCACAATGTAGTACCTTCCAGATTAAAACAATTCTGTCTCCCACCCACTCCACCATAGGGAGGTGTAAAAAAACATTCATTGGTTAGTATCTGCCCAGGTGCTAATTACTAATGAAAAGCAAGGCCATAACTATAGAGCTCAATGGTCAAAGGTGTCAACTCTTTGGAAAACCAAGTAGCCATAACTAGACGTTCTTAATTCAGTTTAAGCATAGTCCTTATTTAACTTTAGGAAATGCAAGTATAAATTTTAACTTGAATAAGAAAAAAAGATAACTTTCACTGTTTCAAATGTTAACTGCCAGCAAGTCTAGCAGAAAGGGAAGTTAGACAAATCCCATGAATTTTTGTTATGTTTTTCATGATGCATTCTGCTCATATTCACATCTAAATATTTATAAATACTTTATAATAATTTAGTTCTATTGGCATACTTGTATACTTCTATACTTGATTATGATGAGTTAGGTTTTTGTTTGTTTAAAACACAAAAAACTATACCCCCTGGCATAGGGCAACCAGCCAGCATCCCATTTCCAAGGGCCAGGACGGAGGCAGGAATGCCAGGCTCTGCCTGGGCCACATCCCTTACCCTGGGATCCTCCTGACGCCACAGGTAGGAACTAACCTCATTTCACACAGATGCCAAAAGCACCTGAAGGAACTTTTTTGGGAAACTTTAATGATGAAAAATAACAGTACATAACCCTCACCTCCTCTTCTAAACTGTTCTCCTTATACCCTCTCTCCATTAGCACCATTAGGCTAAGCTTAAAACATAAAAGCTAGGCCGGGTGAGGTGTCTCACACCTGTAATCCTAGCACTCTGGGAGGCCGAGGTGGGCAGATTGCTTGAAGGTCAGGAGTTCGAAACCAGCCTGAGCAAGAGCGAGACCCCATCTCTACTATAAATAGAAAGAAATTAATTGGCCAACTAATATATAGAGAAAAAATTAGCCGGGCATGGTGGCGCATGCCTGTAGTCCCAGCTACTTGGGAGGCTGAGGCAGCAGGATTGCTTGAGCCCAGGAGTTTGAGGTTGCTGTGAGCTAGGCTGATGCCATGGCACTCACTCTAGCCTGGGCAACAAAGCGAGACTCTGTCTCAGAATGAATGAATGAATGAATGAATGAATAAATAAAAGCTAAATTCTTATTATGCAGTAGACAATAACAGGATGAAATATTAACATAGAAGCTGGGGCTTGAAATTTCCTGTAACTTTTTTTTCAGGTATCTACAAGATGGTACATTTTTATGTTATATATTATGTTTTAAGTAGAACAATTAAAATAGTGATGAAGTGTGACCATTTGTAGAGTGACTCTAAATCAGCCAATGCTGGTAAACAATCTTGGTAAGAGGTGTAAGGTCAGATATGTCTGAGGAACCTGAGGCCCAGAAAAGTTTAAGCAACTTCCTCAACTTCTGGTTGAGCTACCAAAAATATTTATATTTGTATAATTCTTTAATGTTATTCCTAAAGTTGTATCTTTAAATTTAAGTCAACGGGCCGGGCGCGGTAGCTCATACCTGTAATCCTAGCACTCTGGGAGACTGAGGCGGGTGGATTGCTCAAGGTCAGGAGTTCAAGACCAGCCTGAGCAAGAGCGAGACCCTCGTCTCTACTATAAACAGAAAGAAATTAATTGGCCAACTAATATATATAGAAAAACTTAGCCGGGCATGGTGGCACATTCCTGTAGTCCAAGCAACTCGGGAGGCTGAGGCAGTAGGATTGCTTGAGCCCAGGAGTTTGAGGTTGCTGTGAGCTAGGCTGACGCCATGGCACTCACTCTAGCCTTGGCTACAAAGTGAGACTGTCTCAAAAAAAAAAAAAAAAAAAAAAATTTAAGTCAATGGTTTTAAGTTTTTGAATTGAAAAGTTTGTACTTCCAAATTGTAGGGTGAAGCGTAAAATATTATTCATATACAAAGAGTCCAGATCAACTAATTAGCCATCTCGTAATTTCAAAAACATGTAATGAAATCTCAAATCCTTCCTTAGAGGCTCCTTTTGCTTCTAAAAGTAAGCCACTTCCTGTCCCCAGACCCACTTCCTGTCAGACCAAGGCTGCTTAACAAACACAAAAAGCTGACAAACCAGTCCTGTTTGCACTCATTATAATCAGAGAAAATCATGACCTGAGAATTAGAAGGGAACTTTCTGAGCATTCACATTAAAGAGAGGGTCACTTCAAAACCAGGATGGGAACAGTTTGTGCTGAGGCCTCTCTACTATTCATGGGCTAGGGCACTGCTTCTGGAAGGCAAAAATTGCTTTCCATAGGTCTGACAGATGAAATGATTGCTAGCTGTACCCAAGTTCCAAGTCTGTGCTGCACAGTAACAACATGGTGGGCCTTGTCTGACCTACTAATGGCATGTGAAAATAATGCTTCTGACACCTCTTAGATATTCAATTTTAGACCCTTTTTTTTTGTGAGTGTCTGTAACTAGGAACCAACTTCTTCCACACCAGGGAAGACATACATTATATTTGTAAATCTACTATGGGAACTAACCTAGAATTCTTAGATACCACTTTACATGGGAAAGGAGAAAGAAATAAAATGACGTTACACTCTGCAAAAGAAACTATTCTTTCCAAAAACACAAATAACCTACATCCTTCTCATCTCCCCATGCCAAGGAAGGCAAAATAAATTCTTGTTCAATGTCGCTTTATCTAATAAACCTATAGTCTTGATTCTGTAACATGGGATTTCAGTTTTACTAGGTGTGTCATACATACTTCAACACCAATTTAGTTCACTGAAATGTGAAGTTAATTACATAAACCTAGGATCCCATAAAAGAAAAGCAAGGGACAAGGCCAAGATGGCTATTACATGTTATAATGGTTTTTAATTCTAGGCTCACAAACTAAAAGGTGTATAGACTAAACTTCAATACTGACCTGGAAAGCATTATTTCTTTATAAATTTATTAGTCTGTGAAGAGTTTTCCCTTACCAATCTGGTGAGAGTATAGGAAAAAATGAAAATGTCCTTGGCTAACCTGTTGTTTTATAGACTATATAAAAATATACCATACTTAAATCTTATGCCATTTCTGAGATAAATCTTTGCCCCTAGTTAAGATCACATGAGCAATAATATTTTGTAGTTAAAAAACATTTCTCCTATAAAGAGCTTACACTAGACAAGATTTATTTGACCTTGCCCAAGAAGTTTACTTTCGCCATCTAGCAAAAATAATTAGAGCCAAGACCCCAATAATTTTTTAAATCCAAACTGTATCAGTAAGCTTACAAAATCTGCTTGAAGCAAACCCCACCAACACTTATAGTTTTTAAACCACCATTTCTGAAATTATACGAAATTAAAAAAAAAAAACTCTTCAATTTCTACTTTGTCACAAATATGTTACATTTAGAATAGGATTATGATTTGCAGATAATCACTTGATTGGGAGAGGACCACATGGTGCAACCCTATCACTCACCCCAATCCCAACTCCAACTCCTGGTCTACTATATTTCCTCCTCCCCCACCTCCATCCACAGCCCTGGTACAGAGTGTACACTGATCCCTTAAAATGGCTACACAAAACCCCACTTAGTAGATGTCCCATATTTCATTATGTTCATTTCCATTTTTTTTTTTTATCATCTTGCTCTGTCACCCTGGCTAGAGTGCAGTGACATTATCATAGCTCACTGCAACCTCAAACTCCTAGGGTTCAACTGATCTTCCTGCCTCAGCCTCCCCTGTTGCTGGGACTAGACATGTGCCACCACATCTGGCTAATTGTTTCTATTTTTAGTAGAAATGGGGCCTCACTTTTGATCAGGCTGGCCTCGAACTCCTGAGCTCAAGTAATCCTCCTGCCTTGGCCTCCCAAAACGCTAGGATTACAGGCATGAGACACTGTGCCCAGCCCTTTCTAATTTTCAAGTCTAAGAAAGCTGGTATTAAGCTTGTTCCCAGCTGGGTCACAGCACTCGTCCCTTTCCCCACCTGCCCCCCCCCCAAATCTTAGGGATACAGAATAATAGTGGAACCACCTGGGAACAAACAGTTATGTGTTTCTAAGTCAGCTGCAATTTTGACTAGAGACCTCCTTCGACACATTAGCTGCCGTATCAGTTGTATTTAATTCACTCTAGTTTTGACCCCGGGGCCTCATGAAGCATATATAACTCACGGGTCTCTACCTTGGGAGTATCATGGTGCACAGGCAACTGAGGCTGCCATGCTGTAGCACACAGGTTATGTGATGGGTGGCCCCCTGGGCAAAGCCCTGCAGACATTTTTCAATAACTTAAAAAGGATCATTTTGTTTTCTAAGTTCTTATTCTATTTTCATAATAAAACACCATGGCCCCAAGGAAAAGGTTTGGGTTTCTTTTGGTTGGCAGTCAATACGTTAAAACATGTGCATGGAGGGCAAGATGGTCCAGTTGGGATTAAATCTCATTGGGTCCAGAACACAAAGGCCACCCAAGACACTGTGGTGCTACCTCAGGGATCCTCGGAGAACCACTCACTGTGCAGCAGTGGGGGACAGGGGACTTGCCCTCTCACTGGGATCCTCCTGACCCAACACTCAGGCATTTTGTGATGAGCAAAAGTGAAGCCTTTTTCCCTTTCTATCCCTGCAACATGCTACTTATAAATTTTCTATAATAGAAAATTTGAAACATCACAAAAGTAGAGAGAATAAATAGTACAATGAGCCTCCTCGTACTCTCCTTCAGCTTCAACACCATTAACTTTCTAGCACTCTTCTTTCATGTCTTTCTACCACTTTGGAAAAAAATGTTTTGTTGGCATATTTTAAGGCCATCATACATTACTTTACTTGTACAATCTTTGGTATGTAGCTTTAAAGGACTTTAAAAAATATACCTAGCCACACTATCACTATCATATTCAAAATAATTTAAAACAATTATATAACAAAGTTCAGTATATATTTAATTTCCCCTATTGCTTTGAAAATATCTTTTTATAGTTGATTTGTTCAAATTATAGAACGCATTTTTGCCACCTTGTTATCACACTTCTCTCCACATTGCTTTGTTCAGCCAGGTTCTTAATAAAACATCCAGTTTTCTCCACCCTATCTCCCCATCTAAAGCCTCTTAAGAGTCTCACCCAAACAGCAATGTATTATGTAAGGGAATACTTCAACATCCCAGAAACAACACCCTTAATTATTTAACTGAGGCAATGAAACACACCTTAATGAGAATACTGTATGAATGTACACAGTAACATATGTATTTCATAAACAGTGACTGTAATCTCATACTTATTCTCTGTGCTTTAACCAAGTGACCCATCGTTCAGTTTTCTCTTTGAAAACATAAGGAACAAGGCTGGATTTCTTTCTAAGACATATTTCATAAGAAATCTATAGATGCAAACAATGGTGCAAAAAGCAAAATATTATCAAAACAATCAATCTCCCTGAACACAGCATCTGGAGGAATCTAAGTTTGTATAGCAAATGATGACCAAACCTATGTGAAACAAGTTCTTAGAGAAAGATCATGGTTCACTGTCCAATGCAAGAGCGATTTACCAAAAATAACCAATAAAAACACGTCATGTGCTGCCCACTTCATAAGTCACTTTGCCAAATAGTTCTAACTCTTCAACCAACAAAGAGTTAAAGTAACTCTACCTCTTGGCAAAGACTGGATGAAAATCTACAGCAGTGCTCCTACCACTCCCTGATGTTGTATTAGTTATTAGTCTGTCTACAATGTAAGCTTCTTGAGAGCCAGGGTCTTTCCCTCCAGGAGGGGCTGAAGAAAACACAGCTCCCTTTACCACTCCAAACAGAAAAGCTGTTTTGCTCACGCCTGTAATCCTAGCACTCTGGGAGGCCGAAGCGGGAGGATTGCTCGAGGTCAGGAGTTCGAAACCAGCCTGAGCAAGAGCGAGACCCCGTGTCTACTAAAATTTTCTCTACTAGAAAGAAATTAATTGGCCAACTAATATATATAGAAAAAATGAGCCGGGCATGGTGGCGCATGCCTGTAGTCCCAGCTACTTGGGAGGCTGAGACAGTAGGATGGCTTGAGCCCAGGAGTTTGAGGTTGCTGTGAGCTAGGCTGGCGCCACGGCACTCACTCTAGCCTGGGCAACAAATCGAGACTCTGTCTCAAAAAAAAAAAAAAAAAAAAATTTGTTTTACTTAGACCTACACCTACTTTCCCAGGGCATTTGGCCACTAGGAGAGGATGTAGTAATGTGCATTTAAGGCTGAAATACACATTAGCTGGAAACTAGTTCCGCCATTCATTTGATGTGACCTTAAACCAAAGGTGTGGCAATCCCATAAAAGGCTCTTTTTGTTCACCAATGTATCCCCAGTACCTAAAAACCTGGCACACAGTAGTTACTCTACTTGTTGAATGAATGAATTTTATGGAGGGTTGTGGGTACTGTTCACTGTGGCAGCAAAAAGACAAAAAATCCTATTGCATTACTTTATTAGGCTGTTTAAGTTGGAGGAAAAGAATGACCATCATGAGATAGCAAAGCTTTTAATCAGATTAGAATTTAGCAGTTGCAAGGAGAACCACACAGCCCTTACTGACCAGGGCCAGGCACAAGGCCAGGTGCTTCCTGTATGTCATCTCAGCAGCCCTTGCCGGTAGACACGGTAGACACGCAGGATCTTGTTTACATATGAGGAGGCTGAGGGAGGTGAAGAAACCTGCCCAAGATCACCCACTAAGAGGCAGGTACGTTTACTTACCCAGTCATCCTCTATTAAAGCAAGAATTTAAAGTTTGTCCTAGAAACAGATAATGATGCTTTTTTTTTTTGAGACAGAGTCTCACTCTGTTGCCCAGGCTAGAGTGCCGTGGCGTCAGCCTAGCTCACAGCAACCTCCTGGGTTCAAGAAATCCTACTGCCTCAGCCTCCTGAGTAGCTGGGACTACAGGCATGTGCCACCATGCCTGGCTAATTTTTCTATATATTTTTAGTTGGCCAATTAATTTCTTTCTGTTTACAGTAGAGACGGGGTCTCGCTCTTGCTCAGGCTGCTTTGGAACTCCTGACCTTGAGCAATCCGCCCGCCTCGGCCTCCCAGAGTGCTAGGATTATAGGCGTGAGCCACTGCACCCAGCCAATGAAGCTTTTTTTTTTCCAAATGTATTTTTAAATTACAGACAGGGTCTTGCTCTATTGCCCAGGCAGCTCACTGCAACCTCTGATCAATTCCTGGGCTCAACTGATCCTTCTACCTTAGCCTCCCAAGTAGCTGGGACCTTAGGCACACACCACCACACCTGGCTTATTTTTAATTTTTTTGTAGAGATGGGGTCTCACTTTGTTGCCCAGGCTGGTCTCAAACTCCTGGCCTCAAGCGATCCTCCCACCTCAGCCTCCGAAGTGCTGGGATTACAGGTGTGAGCCACTGCACCCAGCTAGATGCTCTTTTTTAAAAAACTACCTTGCCTCTTGCTTTGCAGCTGGAAAGAAGGAGTGCAAATAAACAAGCAACTAGCATGATTATAGGTAGAGATGAGTTCTACGAGGCATACTAAAGCAGGGCACAGGGTGGGCAGTGATGGAGCTCTGTTTTAGACAACGTGGTCTACATTAGGGATTCAAATATAAAACATCCAGCTAGAAATTCACATATAGACTACAGTAGGTCAAAACTTGATTTCAAATTATCAATAAAAAAGCAATTCATTTATATAATATTCTCTTTCCAACTCAAATATCAGGTACAAATTGCTTTCTTTTAGAATATGCCAGAAATCTGTCATTATCCAACGGCTTAACAAGTGTGACATAAGATACTACCACTTTCTCTATAGTAACAAAGAATCGCCACAAATACCCGCCTTGTTTAAAATATTACCTCAGCACCAACCATGCCTACTTCTTGGTGACAGTTTTTTATAATAGGTATCCATGCTCGGAGCCTGTGAGGCACTTAACACTGGCTAACAAAACACACTTTGTCCTCTGAGAACAATTTTTTAAAAACTAGAACCAATTTGGATGTGCTTCCAAATTTACTAGCCTAGTCATAAAATATACACAAGGTTATAACAAATGCTTAGCAATAATTACTTGTATCGTAGAAGCAGAGGTTGACGAACTTTTTCAATAAAGGGACAGATAGTAGATATTTTAGGTTTTGAGGGCCTTATTTGGTATCTGTTGCATGTTGTTCTTAAAACAAAATGTAAAAACCATTCTTAGCTGGTAGACCATACAAAAACAGGCCACAGCCAGATTTGGCCTGCAAATGCTAGTTTGCTTATCCCATTCTCATGTAAAAACAATTATTTACAATATATGATACAACTGACTGTTGACACAGGCAATTTTAAGTTGATATTCTCTCAGGCAAAAATGGAAAACAAAACTAGGTTGTGGAAAGTGACTCCAAACTTAACAAAAAGATAAATAAAACTGATATACTGACTAGTTTGATCCTCTGCTCCTCTCTCTCTTATCAATAAAACTTGGGTCAAGGTCAGAAATTTTTTATTTTGCTCTTAAGCCTTTCTCAAATAGATTAAAAGGATAATTAACTATGCTAATGAAATTTTCCATTTCCTTTAAAATATTATGTATCTACAGGTGATAAAAAAAGGACTTAATGAATAAAGAAAAGCAGAATTGACCAATTCTGCCTGAAATGCCCTCCTGCCCTCAGGCACTGGGGAGCTGGGAGCTTCCCACACCCCTCAACACTCACCCCAAGAGTCCCAGGGCACATTTCATCTTCTGTAAGGACCTCTATTACTATACCATACTATATTGCAATTTTTTGTTTACACATCTGCCTCCCCTGAGACTGAGCACTCTTTAAAGGCAAAACCAATCTTATTTTTATTGTCCCAGCAGGGAGCATGTAACAGGTATCCAATACATGAGAAGGAACTCATGTGACCAATAGAGAATTCAGACAACTAGAACATACAGAGGTTGGAAAGAAGATAACATTAGGGTGTTCCCTTTTACTAAATAACCCAAACATTTCATAGTGCTGTTTCCCAGAGAAGGCCTATGGACAAACTTTATCTGGTTTATAGGAACCCAAAGTTTTAGCTAACGGGTTACACTAAAAAGTTTATAAAACATATCCAGAGGAAAAACCACAAAAGAAACAGAAAGCTTACAGCATTTGAAGATAAACTGTTTGGATTTCACAGATGAAAGCTTTGTCTCAGTTTATTTTATGTTCTTTTCACTTAAAAACTTTTTTATTCCCTTTTTACAGATGGCAAAACTGAGGTTCACAGATGCTAACTGGTTTGCTCAAGTACGGGTAAGTAGTAAATTAGTTATGAAATTACTCTTTTTATGGTTTCTTTGCATTTTAATCTTATTTGGAAAAATAATGTACTATACTTTATATAAAAGTCTGTAGGTCACATTATAACAACACAATGAAAAAGATCTTTATGCTTTATGTCAACAGGCATGGATGGCAAATATGTTAGAAGGAAAACAACGCAAACTTTTGGTCTCTTCAATAAACATTCCATATTTAATTAGCAGTGGCAAACACACATTTAGTGCTTAAATTAAAAACTGGAGTAGCTGGGGAGTCCCAACTACTTTCATTTCATTTAAGTTATTACTTAAATGAATTATATAGTGTTACTACTTAAATGAAACGAAATACAAGGGAAAACTCAAAATGCATTCACCAACTTCAAAAGCAGATCAAATTTTATTGCTTCAGATTGCAGAGTTGAAATGTCTAAATAGTGTAAGTAGGCACAATGAACAATCCTAAGAATTTCCAAACTGTCAAAGATACATAAAGTCTAAATAAAAAAAAATTTTAGGCTGGGTGCAGTGGCTCACGCCTGTAATCCTAGCACTCTGAGAGGCTGAGGCTGGCGGACTGCTCGAGGTCAGGAGTTCAAAACCAGCCTGAGCAAGAGCGAGACCCTGTCTCCACTATAAATAGAAAGATATTAATTGGCCAACTAATATATAGAAAAAATTAGCTGGGCATAGTGGCGCATGCCTGTAGTCCCAGCTACTCGGGAGGCTGAGGCAGAAGGATTGCTTGAGCCCAGGAGTTTGAGATTGCTGTGAGCTAGGCTGACGCCATGGCACTCTCTAGCCTGGACAACAAAGTGAGACTCTGTCTCAAAAAAAAAAAAAAAAAAAAAATTTAAAGAGTTATTATAATTCACTAAGTGATACTGTTTTCCTTTCCCAAACAATAAGTATTAATAAAATTATTCAGTATTTTGTTAGAAATCACAACACTTTTAAGGTAATTAACTAACAAAAGAGGCCAGTATGGAAGGAACAAGAGAAGAAAAGAGGAACAAGGAATGGGATCTCTTGCTTCCCTATCATTTAACAGGGAATGTCTAGGCTCTTTTTGTCCTTAAAAACAAAGAGCCAAAATTTGAGAGACCACTGGTCACTGCCAAATTAATCTCTGCTACTGGACTTCTTGCAGAGAAGTTCAAATCAGGGAACACTATCTTGCATCTTAGCTGGCCTTGTCTACCCACCCAGCTATCTCCTGGTTCCCTGCCCCTAGCCATGTCCCAAATACCAATAACAGCACCCATGGCATTTAAGCTGAAACTTTTAAGGCGGTGGCTGGGTGTCCACTCCCAAACCTGTGAAAGCATTCACCTGAATGGATACTCTGGAATCTCACTGGGTTTTTTTCTTTTTTTTTTGAGATAGAGTAACTCCTCAAACTGCTGGGCTCAAGTGATCCTCCTGCCTCAGCCTCCTGAACAGCTGGGACTACAGGCACGTACTACCACATCCAGCTCATTTTTTCTATTTTTGGTAGAGACAGGGTCCTGCTCTTGCTCAGGCTGATCTGGAACTCAAGTGATCCTCCTACCTCCTAGTGCTAGGATTACTGGCATGAGCCACCACCCCTGCCCTCACTGGGCTTCTTCTTGACTGGGGTGCAGGAGAAAGGAATCTATAGAAATTGCTCTTTTCCTATTAAATAATCTCCAGTTCTCAAACTTTGTTGTGCATCAGAACCACCTGGAGTGCTTATATAAAGCACAGGTACCCAGGGCACACCTCACCCTAGAGATGGAGAGTCATTAGTACTTTGAGGGACCAAGGAATTAATAGGCTCCAGATAATTACATACACCAAAATTTGAGAACACTGCACTAAATTAACCCTACCTTTTAGCTTTATGTTGGTATAGTGTATACACACACTTAGGAGAAATGTAGAAGCTACTGGATTATTTTATTCACATTTTAAAATACTATACTTTAAGGAGTCTGGCACTTTTATATTGGGGGGGCAGTGGTTATAATAACGAAAGAAAGAAAGGACTTCTTTCATAAATCACAGTCACAGGCCAGGCGCGGTGGCTCACGCCTGTAATCCTAGCACTCTGGGAGGCCGAGGCGGGCAGACTGCTCAAGGTCAGGAGTTCGAAACCACCCTGAGCAAGAGCAAGACCCCATCTCTACTAAAAATAGAAATTAATTGGCCAACTAATACATATAGAAAAAAATTAGCTGGGCATGGTGGCGCATGCCTGTAGTCCCAGCTACTCAGGAGACTGAGGCAGCAGGATTGCCTGAGCCCAGGAGTTTGAGGTTGCTGTGAGCTAGGTGGACACCATGGCACGCACTCTAGCCTGGGCAACAAAGTGAGACTCTGTCTCAAAAAAAAAAAAAAAAAAAAAATCACAGTCACAGATTTAATAACATGTACAAAAAATCCAGACTCTCAGCCTTCTCCCACGCCTGGTCCTTTTCCAGGACTCCTTATCTCAGTGATGGTTCCGCCATCCATTGCTTATGCAACTCAGAAACCGGAAGTCAGCCTGGTGCTGTCCTTGGCCCTGCACATACAATCCATCATTAAGTCCTATCAATTTCACCACCCAAGGAGCTCCCAAAGGCATCCACTTCTCTGTTCCCACCACCACCTCTGCTGCTGCCTGAGCTACTTTAATGGTCATGGCATCCACTCTCACCTCCTCCTGTTTCCTACTGATTCTTAGAGACTGCAGATGACTTTCTATTTTTATTTATCTTTTTTATTTCAGCATATTACAGGGGTACAAATGTTTAGGTTACATATACTGCCCTTGCCCCAAGTGAGCCAGAGCTTCAAGCATGTCCATCCCCAATACAGTGCACACTGCGCCCACTAGGTGTATATATACCCATCCTCCCTCCCCCCCGTAGTTGACTTTCTAAAAGGCAAATCTAACCATGTCACCTCCTTCTAGTCAAAAGCCTGAGTTAAGCTCGAAAATGCCTGAGAAAGGCCTATAAGGCATGGCCTGACTCATCTTCCTCTCTAGCCACAATGGTCTTCATGTGGAACCCAGAACTCATACTCCCTCCCACCACAGGGCCTTTGCACAAGTTGTCCCCGCTGCCTGGTGAGTTCATGTTCTCAGGATGCCTTCCTGACCGCACTCCGCCCCCAACACCCACGAATCGTCAGGTACACTCAGGCCTCATGTATCTCTCTTCAGGGACACTTGCTTGAGTTGCAGTTCTACATTTACTCTGTGGTTACTGTCCAAACCAGACTGTAAATCCAAGATAAAGGGACTGTTTTTGTGTCTGCAATTTGGTAGCCTCAAAACCTTGCATAGTAAAACTCAGGAAATATATGCTGGATTAATATATGAACATTATAGATTCACTGTACTTTACAGTGATTAAGGCAAATCATTAATTCCAGTCAGCACTTCTAACTGCCACATGGCAAAATCTTAGCTACCTAATTCACCATCTGCCCTTCATGAAGGAGAAAAGGTGGAAATAAAATGTATTTAGAATATTCACTAAATTCTGCCCCAGTTAAAATATTTAGTGAAAAAGGCTATGTATTCCCAAAGAGGCAAGGTGATCTCAGAAATTATCTTAAAATTTTAGCACAAGTAGAACTCTGAACACACCTTCAGAGTTTTCCTAATGAAAGATAAATCTACTATACATTAGAAACTCCTATTACAACACTTTAGAAATGAACAGGTAAGGCATCTGTTGGTGCCACTGAAAGGCAGTTCAACTCTTAAGATCTGGGCCTTAAACACAACACCCTTTTCCCTCCTAAGCTTGACTGCACCGGTTTTCCTTTCCAATTCCCCATGCCTCCTCTTTGGCTCAATGAACAAAGTGTAGGAGGGAGAAAGCAAGGAAAAAGGAGCTCTAGTCACCCTAACGTGAAGGGGTGGGCACAGGGGCTGCAACCTGAACACCAACCTGTACACCTCTGCCCAAATGAGGGGGACCCACAGGCCAAACAGCACATTATGTCCTATGAACAGAGGAGAGGTACCCTCTGGAACCCCAAATTATCCTCTTTGGAAGTCTGCCAGTCACACATGAAGGGAGTCCCAAAGCAGCTGTGGGAAAAGCAAAACCAGAAGATGGACCACAGCTGCTCCTCTGCCTGGAGTGTGGGGCTGACAGATCCCCACACAGCCCTTGAGCAAAGTTCAGCTGAAATGTTACTTCTCAACAGTTTGTCCATCCCGCCTTCAGATGGTTTTCCTCTTAACTGTGTCACACATTACCAAGGCTCTTTCCCTCTCGGAAGGCACTCTTAGCAAGTTTTCTAGCTCCCATTTCAGTGTTGGCCTGTGTCTTCACTCAGGTACCAGACACTAACCTTGCAGAGGACAAAAGATCTGTATCGCCCTCCGTGCACGTTACCTGCTTGCTGAATGAATAAATGCTCAATCTTTTTAATAAGTAGTGCTCTGAGAAACAGTATTAGGAGAAAACACAGTAAATGAATATTATTTCATTTTTACTATTTTATGAATAAGGTCATCCACTGACTCAGTTTAGACAATGAATCAAAAATACTTTGCCTGCTAAATTCAAGGGTTACCAGTTGCAATGCATCAGGTGGAAGACCAACTATTCCAATGTATCCATCCTTTTAGTGTGTTTGCCCCTTAATCCTGTTGTTAAACATTAAATCCCAGGGAAGCCACCTAACAGTCTTAGTTAACATAACATTCTTTAGCTTGGGTTTGAATAATTAGAATCAATAACCCTTTGTTAAAAGGACACATCCACAGAGCTGTTGGTGGAGGATTCATTTTAACATTTACTGAGGCAGCAAAAACCCTCAAACCAAAACAAAGCTAACAAACTATATTCTCTATAACAGCCTTAGAAATATCATATCCAAATATGTGCAAGCTCTAAGCTCTTCTCAGTGATCTGTGAGATGGCCCTAATATAATCCACACAAAGAAAGGATTAATGTCTTTTATTTTATCTCTAAGACCCTCCTTCCCCAAAGGGGGGCAGGTGGGAATTTCCCATGGCAGACAGTTAAGACTCACCTAAAAGAAGACCTCTCAAATAAGTTTGAAAATTGTAACCAGAGATATTATACAAAACTTAGTCTTTCAAAAAGTTACTCTGGCTCTAATGTATAAGGTGATGGCTATGATCCTTCCTTAGCAGTTTAACAACTATCTTCACTTTGTCAAATATCAGAAGCATTTTTTAAGTTCTGCTCCATCACAAAAGACGTTTAAAGCAAAATGAAATTAAAATATACCTGCCATAAGAAATAAAAGCCGCCTTAAAAAGGACATTCTGATATATATAACATGGATAAACCTTAAAAACAATGTGGTATGGGAAACGAGTGTCACAAAACAACAAATATTGTTATGATTCCACCTCTATAGGTACCTAAAGCAGTCAAAATTCCTAGATGTAGAAAGTAGAATGGTGATTGCCATTCTACTGAAGGGCTGAGGGGAGGGGCAAATGAGGAGTTAGTATTTATGGGTACAGAGTTTCAGTTTAGGATGAGACAATGGAGATAGCATACCAGTGTGAATGTACTTAATGCCACTGAACTGTACACCTAAAAATGGTTAAGATGATAAATTGTATATTAGGTATATTGTACCACAATAAAAAAGAAAAAGAATAAAAGAAATTCCTTTATTAGGAAAAATAAGAAAGAAAAGTAGTGACTGGGTAAAGTAGCGACTGGCTTCCTGAATTTTTTCTAAGTGCTACCTTAACAGCTGAGCTCTGCATCTTTTCTTTTAGTGAAATAAAGAAAACCACACCAAGCAGTAATCCCTTGACCAATCCTCTGCATACCATTGTATTGAGCCCAGGGTAAGGGGCTGTCTTTAGGTCAGTTCCATACCACAGGCCTGGATGTCAAGTGTAACTTTTAAGTTTGAAATTTAAAGAATTTGTGTAGGAAAAAAATATTCTGCATCATGAATGAAATACTATAACTTAGGCAAAAACCATATTGGCTTCTGAATCTATTACCATATTAACAGTCATTTCTTTAACATAGCAGTAATGACCTCTAATAAAGAACTTCTTTTAGAGAACATAGGAGAAAAGCACACAGTCTTGATTACAGAACCAACTTATTTGAAAAACCAGAAATAAATTCCATATATATCTTCAACTGCAATTTTTAATGAATACTGATATTTTGTCTGTTGTGATTCAAAACTCAATTTAAAAATGTTAATCCCGCTTCCCGGTGTCTAGTCGCCAGTGTCAAAGCAGGTAGAATATACACAATTTTCTAAGAAATGCCAGTCACCAAGAACCTGCCTTGTTCTTACAACTACCCAGGCCTGGCCAGCAATCAACACAATTAGATTCCAGGGGACAAGGGTGCAGGCGCAGCAGCACTTTAACCAGCAGACCGGGAAAGAGCTCACGGAGTCTCCTTACCAACCCCCTCGGGCTGCCTGCCTCTGCAATTCAAGTCCACTGGTAACTCTCAGAGATAGAAATCCTGCTACAACCAGCAAATTTCCCGATTAACAGGGTACGGCTTCACCGGCCTGGCGGAAAAAGACCGGAACGAAGCTGAAAGGCAGCTCCAGAAAGCCCAGGCCCCTCCAATCGCCCCTGGGGATGTGGGCCGCATCTGTTTCCGACGCTCGAAGGCACTCTGAGAGCTGGTGTACGTGGTCGGAAGCCACCCGAGTCTCCCTGCGACCTGGGATTTTTAAGAGACTTCAAAGTTGCATGAGCATACGCTTTTAGAACAGAGGTGTAGAAACACGGGCCTCTAGTTTCTAGGAAAGACCATAACTACCGGGGAGGGGGCTCACAAAGACGACTGTGGAGAGAGAAGCATCAAAATCTCGTTTTCTTAGCGCTCCGCAAAAGGGCGGACGAGTAACAAAGAGGGGCGACGACGACGCCCCATTCCGGTGCCCTTAGCCGTTTAGAAAGCACCCTGCTCCGAAAAGCGCTGCTCCACACCTCGCGCAGGTAACGCCCCGGGAAATGCAGCCCGCCGCGCCCGGCCCGGCCCGGCCCGGAAACGGGGCCACTTACTGGTTTCGGCATCTTCGGTTCCTGACGGTCTCCTCAGTCCCCCGGAAACACGACTCTCCAGCAGCAGCCGAGACGGTTCTCCCACCTGCAGGCAGAGCGGAGCCTCAGAGCGCCGCGCAGCCCGCCCCGCGCGCGCTTAAGAACCGGCCCGCCCGGGCTGAGTCACCGCCCCGCCCGAGGGCAGGGGGGAAGGGGAGGGGGCGCGGGCCGGGCGGGGCCCCCGGCGGGGCGGGGCCGGAGGGGGCGCGGGGCCGAGGACAGGTTCCCGGCGCGGCCCGGGCAAAGCGGGCGCGGGGCCGGGCGGGGGCCTGGAGCAAGGGGGCGCTGGCCCGGGCCGGAGCCCGCTGAGGTACTTCTCGGGCTGCCCGGAAGCCGCGAGGGGCTGAGACAGAGCAAGTTTCACTTTGTGCAGCAACCGTTGCCCCAGGGCTGAAACCGCAACCGTCGAACCTTTGAGAAACACTTTTTAAAAACTGTGACCGCCCGGCCCCGCCGAGGGACGGCGCGGAGCGGGAGCGCGTCCGCGCACCTGGGCTCGGCTTGTACTTCAGGAAGGGACCCGGGGCCAGACTGGGGAGAGGACGGCTGCGCGGGCAGGTTCATCTCCACCTGCCCAGCGCGTCAGCCCGCGGGGACCCCCAGCCCGGCCCCCCTAGGCCGCCCGCGGATACCCCTCCGCCCGCCCGCCCAGCAGCCAGGAGCCCCGGCCTCCGGCCCCGCTGAGCGCGCGGCGCGAACCCGCCAGCCCGGCCCCTCCGCCCGCCGACCCCGGCCGCGCGCCCCGCTCACCCGCGGCGCCTGCAGTGTCCCGTGCGCTCCCCGCGGTCCGAGCGTCTGACTCGCGCGCCGCGGCCCGCGCTCCCGAGAGGCCCCGGCGGGGCGGGGTCCCGGGCCGCTCCCCTGTCGCCCCGCCCCGCGCCCGCCCGCCCGCCCGCCCGCCCGCCCGCCCGACCTGCGAGGTGCGCCCGGGCCAAGATGGCAGCAGCCCGCCCTGCCCGCCGCGGTCGCTCCATCTTGAAGGCCTGGCCCTCCCCGCCGCTTGTCCCCTTGCGCTTGGAGAACTTTGCGGAATCGGTTCTCCGCCTGAGCGGAGGGTGAAGTGCGAGGTGGTGTGTTCCACACTGCACTGACGGGAATAAAGGAGATGCAAATCTGAAGGGGCGGGGGGATCGCTGGGCCTTTGAGGTGGGGCTGCCTCGGTCGTCCCGCGCCCCCCAGGCCCGGTTCTGGGAACGCGGCGCTGGGGCGGCAGGACCTGGCGGCAGAGCCCCGACGCACGTGGCGGGCCCGCCCAGCCGCCCGCTTCCTCCCGGAGAGACGCGCCATTGCCCGGTCGCCGTGTGCTCTGGCTAAGGGACTGCTCTGTGGCCTTCTTGGATTTGACTAGCAAAAAGCGTCACGGGAGCCTTCTCTGAAACTCTAAGTGGTCCGCCCCGCCCCCCGCGCCTCTGATAGTTAACGGGAGCAATTTTAGAAACACACAAAACACAGGATGTACTTTGGTGGTCAGTAGGGTTTTCTGCGCGGTGATGATCGAGAGCGTTCGCAGTGGTTCTCCAAGTCCCAGATGAGCGTTACTCAGGAAGCTGCAGGAGTGGAATTAGGTGCTGCTTCCGACTTGGGATTCAGAAATTATAGGGCTAGGTGGAACAGTGTATCTACACGGCCCTCCAGGTGATTGAGATATTGGCTAAAGGTTGAGACCAGAGCTCCTTTGTGCTTTAGTTTTCTCAACTAGAAAACGGCATAATTATGGCACCTGTTTCATAGGATGGTGATGAGAATGGGATGAGTTGATACACCTAAGATGCCTAGAACGGTACCCAGCACGGTAGTAAGCACTCGTAGAAAGAGTAACCAAATCCCAAGGATATGTGCAAAAATAAAAATAAATAGAAAAAGAAAGAATAACCAATGACTTTGGGCAAAGTTCCAAACTCTCCAAGACTCCAGTTTCCCAGTTTGTAGAATGGACGTGCTAGTAGCACCTCCTACATAAACTTGTAAAGGTTAGATGAGATCATGCATGCAAAGTGCTTAGCACAGTCTGGGCTCGTAGTAATGCCTAAACCTGTCATAGGAGCAAACTGCTGCTTTGGCAACCCTGTAACTTTCCCTGAGGTACAGATCTAGGGCATTTGCAGAGGTCAGGGCGGCGAGGGAGGCCTTTTTTGAGATTTTGACCTCTAGTCAGGCAAGTCTGGTAACCTCGGAAAGACTGAATTCCTTTTTTTTATTAAAATGAAGATACAATAGTAACTTCAGTAGGCCTGGCACTGTGGCTCACGCCTGTAATCCTAGCACTCTGGGAGGTAGAGGCAGGAGGATCACTCAAGGTCAGGAGTTCGAAACCAGCCTGAGCAAGAGTGAGACCCTGTCTCTACTAAAAATAGAAAGAAATTAATTGGCCAAGTAAAAATATATACAAAAATTAGCCAGGCATAGTGGCTCATGCCTGTAGTCCCAGCTACTTGGAAGGCTTAGGCAGGAGGATCGCTTGACCCAGGAGTTGGAGGCTGCTGTGAGCTAGGCTGACGCCATGGCAACAGAGCGAGACTCTGTCTCAAAAACAAACAAACAAACAAAAATGAAGATACAATAGTAACTTCAGTAGAAAGGAAACTATGAAAGATATTTAAGTAACCTACAACAATAACGTTTCAGACTGGACACACTAATTCCTTAATATATATACCCTACCTCTACTGTCTTATCACTGCTTAGAACGTTGTTAACCAATTTTGGTTCCTGACTCTGATAGGATATACTTCTAATCTAATTTTTATGATGCTCACTTTAAAGTATATTGTCCTCTAAATTGGGTGTTTGAAATAGTAACCCTTCTAGAGCATTTCTGAACTTTACCCTTCAGGAGAAGGCTGCAAAATGAAATAACATTTCACCTGTGGTGGTATAGTAAAAATGAAAAGATGACAGATTTTAAAAGCATACACAGCTAAGTCTGAATTCTGGTTTCAGCACTTCCAAGCTGGTCACTTGGGGCAGGTCTCTCAACCTTACTGAGCTTCCATCTCTTCATCTGTACAATGGAGATGGTGATAAGTATTTCATGGTATTCTTATGTTATGGACTCATGTAATGTGAGCACTCAATTTTCTCCACTTATATGTATAATCAGCCTTCTGTATTTGCAGGTTCAACATGCAAGGATTCAACCAACCTTGGATCAAAAATATTTGGGAAAAAACCCCCAAACAATACAGTGATAAAAAATACCAGTAAAAAGCCAATACAGAACATAGTGTAGCAACCATTTGTATAGTATTTAGTATCCAGAGATGATTTAAAGTATACAGGAGGATTGCATAGAACTATGCAAGTTTATATTAGGGACTTGAGCATCTTGAGGATTTTGGTATCCAAGTGAGTCCTAGAACCAATCCCCAGAGGATACCAAAGGACAACGGCATGAGTCTTTCTTGCATAAGTTAAAATGTATATATAAAAGTCCTATTTTGGCGGGGCTCGGTGGCTCACGCCTGTAATCCTAGCACTCTGGGAGGCCGAGGCGGGCAGATTGCTCGATGTCAGGAGTTCAAAACCAGCCTGAGCAAGAGCGAGACCCCGTCTCTACTATAAATAGAAAGAAATTAATTGGCCAACCAATATATATAGAAAAAATTAGCCGGGCATGGTGGCACAGGCCTGTAGTCCCAGCTACTCGGGAGGCTGAGGCAGTAGGATTGCTTGAGCCCAGGAGTTTGAGGTTGCTGTGAGCTAGGTTGATGCCACAGGACTCACTCTAGCCTGGGCAACAAAGTGAGACTCTGTCTCAAAAAAATAAATAAATAAATAAATAAAAGTCCTATTTTGCATAGGCATCCCTCATTTGTAATCATACACATTTCATTTCACATATGTTACTGTACAGGGTTCTTTTCTCCCCCCCCCCCCCCAAATTTATACTCTACACTATTAAGGAGAATTTTCCAAGGGTAACTTATTTTTACCTGCCTTTAGAACCTAACCCCCCCCCCCAACACAGAGAGAAAACTGAACTCCAGTTGTATTTGTATTGAAGCTTGAGTATGCATTAGGATTACTCAGCCCTTCTCTAGGAATTATGGCTCAGTCAGTCTCAAGTGGGCCCTGGGAGTCTATGTCTTTAATAAGTCCCCAGGTAGTTCTGATGCATATCAAAATTTGAGAACCACTGACTTGGGATATGGCAGGACCTTAACAAGTGTTATTTACCTTCTCTCTTCACCTTTCTTTTGTGAAGCCTTCCCTGTATTTGAAAGTCATGATTTTGTTAATACATGATAATCAATGCCTTGGAAGGAAGTAAGGAAACACTGGATTCAGGAGTCTTGGATACTATTCCCTGCTTTCTGTAGTCTAGCTATTTACCTTAAATGACTCCTCATTTCAGATTTCAGTTTTTTAGTTAGAAGAAGGTAATCATATGTCTACCTCATGAGCCTGGTGAAAGGCTCTTGGTAACTCGCTTAGTTCTTCATGCAAGGTTAAAGGAAAGTGAGGGAGGGCAGCCCTCCGGGGAGCTTTAGAAACAATGCCAAGGACTAGAACCGTTGCACGCAGAACACTCACATCCCTGATACCTAGGCTTCCTATCAAACCACCTTGGAGCCTGTCTCCACACTGGTGCCAGGTTAATCTCAACCAATTTAAACAAAGTTCACAAATAGTATAACAATCTCTAACTGCAGTCACTTCAAAAGAGCAGTCAATAGGCAATAGGGAAATATATAAAGAGTAGTCTTGGCAAGACAAGGATTTGGGTTATTTTTCAGCACTTAATAACTTGGGTGAAAATTTAAGACAGTGACCACATCTGGAGGACATGGAGATGGTGCAATTAGAGAAGCTCCACGGAGGTTTTAACTGCATTGCTAATACCTTACTCAGGTGCAAGGTGGTTCACAGGTGTCCTTCATAGCCTCCTTTCTACCTCTTTGTGGGTCTTAAATATTTATTTTAAACATAATATTAGGATAAGCTTTTCATTGGCTGAGATGATAGCTACAGAGAAATAAACATTTCAGGGAATCTAATAAGGTTCTAACAGCTCAATATGCAAGTTTGTGATATCATTTAATATTCCCTTTTGACCTCTGGAAGGGTGACCAGTCCTTTCAGAGTGGGTGAGAGAACACAGGAACAACTAAGGCTTGACAACCTGACAGGTGGCCTCAGCTGTGTACACATACGCGTCGTGTTCAGATACTATTCTTAAGGATCTTTACAGGGCAATGAACTAGAAAGAGTCTCTTGGTACTATTTTGATGGTACATCTTTTATAATTTGGGTCTGCTAAGAAGAATTTTGGCCATTAACTGTTTTATTTTAATTGTTCCCTTGGCTTATTTAATAATTAGTATAAATCTCCTTAATAATTTTTATGTAAGAGTACTAATGACCACACAACTTGTTTGGCTAATAAACTCCCAAATAGCATAGCTTCCTTTATAATAATTTTTTAAATTCCTGATCATTTTTTCCCGTTTTTTGGAAAAAATATTTTTCCAGTTTAACAGCATGTAGTATAAGCCCAAGATGGCAGGATAGCTTGAAGTCAGGTGTTCGAGACCAGCCTCAGCAAAAGCAAGACCCCCCCCCATATCTACGAAAAATAGAAAGAAATTAGCTGGGCAACTAAAAATCGAAAAAATTAGCCAAGCATAGTGGCACAGGCCTGTAGTCCCAGCTACTTGGGAGGCTGAGGCAGGAGGATTGGTTGAGCCCAGGAGTCTGAGGTTGCTGTGAGTTAGGCTGAAGCCATAGCACTCTAGGCCAGGCAACAAACAGAGAAAGACTCTGTCTCAAAAAAAAAAAAAAAGCATGTAGTATAATGAAGTGGTAAAAGGGACCTTAAACCTTATCTATTTGTATACTCTCATTTTACAAAGAAAGCAGGCCCAGTGAGATTGAATTAATTGTCCTCATTCCCACATTCTCTTGTCAAGGATACCCCCATCTTGCTGAATCCAGGGGCCAAACTTCTCTGCCTCATCTGACCTTTCTCCAAAGCAGCCTTTGGACCACTCCCCTGGGGCACATTCTGTTCTGAGGGTTGAAATGTTTTCTCCTCTGTCCATCCTCCAGGGTCCTCCCTAGCGCTTATCTCTGTACACGTTCTTCCTAGGTCATCTCTCTCCCATCCCAAGGCTTTAGTCACATCTGCAACCCCGACCTCTCCCCCAGCAACAACTGTGTACTTGGTGTCTCCAGTGTTCTCGACTGTTCCAGAACTGCACCTTCTCAGCTTTGCCGTTCTCAGCGGAGAGCTCCACTATGCGCCGTGCTAGAAGTCAACTTTAATAATTCTCTCTTTCCCTCCACCCCATTCCATCCTACTCCCCCGAGCATCCAGCAGACCTGCCAGCCCCACGTTTGGGGTATGTCCTGTGTGAATCTGTACCTCCAATCCCTCCCTCTGTCACTCTCCCGAAACTCTGTGAACACATCAGCCCCATTCCTGCCTCAGGGTCTCATGCTTGACGTTCCCTCACCCTGAAGGCACGTCTCCAGTCTCTGCCAGCCTGGCCTTTTCTCATTGTCCAGGTCTTTGCTGAAATGCAGGCTCCTCCAAGAGCACTTCCTCGCCTGCCTTGCAAAGTGCCACCTTCCAGTGCTCTCTCTCGGCCTCCCTGCCTGCTGCTTTGCCTTCAGAGCACTCACCGCTCTGTAATGGTCTCTCCTGTTTGCTTCTTTATTTGCTCTCTTCCTTATAAGAATTGAAGCTCCTGTCTGTCTTGTTCACTGCTGGGCCCTGGGCAGCTGAAACAGTGCCTGGTGCATAGTATAATAGATGTGCAATAAATATTTGTTGAATAAACAAATAGATGAAGACTGCTAGTTAGTCCCAATCCCAGGGTACTCAGGTTAGTTTTCTTTCCTGTATACCTCACAGCTGTCCGCTGGGTTGCTAACCATGAAGTACTTTACTTACCTAGAAGTCTTTTATCTAGCAACCCCAGCTGTCCAAAACACCATTGAAAACTAGATGTTAAAAAAAAAAAAAAAAAGGATTCATGTATTTAGGATCTTTCTAGCTTTCCCTTCAAGTTTACTAATTCCAGTTTTCATTGAGGTTCTAACGAGTTTGACTAGTTGCTTCCCCAGGGCACAGCAGATTAGGAGAGAGGGTGTGGGGTGCTCGCAGACACTCTGACAGCAGTAGGAAGTGATGCTTGACAGGGAAGAGGCAGAACTTGTACAGAGCAGGCGACTCAGAAGGGCAGCCACTGGGGACAGGTGTGCAGGACGGTCCTCAGGAGCCCTGAGGACATGGAGTATAGCCTGGGGCATGATTGATGTTTGTAGTGATGGTTTTCTCAGGAATGGGATTTATGTGTTTTCTACTACCAAAAAACATGTTATTTTGTAATTTTTTAAAATTATGAAATGTTTTAAATCTTCAGGAGGTAATTCAATGGACAACTCTCATTTTACAGAGAAAGCAGGCCCAGTGAGTACTATGTACTCACTATCGGGATTTACCAAATGGTACTATTTTATCTCATTATCTTCAGTTTTGTTCTGCTTGAGACAGGGTCTCGCTCGGAGGCTAGAGTGCCGTGGCGTCGTCATAGCTCACAGCGACCTCAAACTGCTGGGCTCAAGTGATCCTCCTGCCTCAGCCTCCCGAGTAGCTGGGACTACAGGCACAAGCCACCGCCCCATCCGGCTGATATTTCTATTTTTTGTAGAGAAGAGGTCGAGGTCTTGCTCTTGCTCAGGCTGGTCTCAAACTCCTGGCCTCAAGTGATCCTCCTGCCTCTGCAACCCAAAGTGCCAGGAATACAGGCATGAGCCACCATACTCAGCCCCCTATATTCAGTTTTTTTAAAAAGAAAAAGGCTAGGTGCCGTGGCTCACCTGTAATCCCAGTTACTCAGGGGGCTGAAGTAGGAGGATCGCTTGAGCCCAGGAGTTTCAGACTGCAGTGAGCTACGATCACACCACTACAGCCTGGGGTGATAGAGTGAGAACTCCATCTCTTAAAAAAAAAAAAAAAGAAAAAGAAATAAACACTATAAACTGAAGCCTGCCTAACTCTTCCCGGGAAACAATCACTATTTTAAAGCTGCTCTGTCTTCTGTATGCAAAGGTTAATGTGTTATATGAAAAAAAAATCCTCTTATGTGAGACAATTTCATAAATATAGATATTAATTAGATGTTTAGTTATAAAATATAAACAATAAACATTTAAAAATCTTCATGAATTTCTTTTTTCTTTTCCCTCCCCTCCCTCTGTCCCTCTATCCCCTCCCTTCTTTCCTTTTTTTTAAATTACCAAAGCCTGCCTTAATAAAGCAGTAATGTGCTGACATGCACAGTATGACACAGATAGTTTTAACATTCATTTGGATTGCTATCTGCTCAAACTGCGACCCCCTCAAAGGTAAGGCCAGTGTCTGCAGGGCTTGCTATCTCAAGTCCTGCACCTGAGCTTTGCACATAATAGGGGCTCAGGAAATATTTATTGAACTGAATTGAACACAGAGCACCATGTGTTTTCTATAGTGAAGACAGTGTTTCATGGAGCAATTGGATGTCTGGATCCTAGAGAGTTGATGTGTAAACTGGAGAATTAGCACTTAAAAAAACTTTTAATTAAAACAAAAAAAATTTTTTTTGAGACAGAGTCTCACTTTGTTGCCCAGGCTACAGTAGTGAGTGCCGTGGCTTCAGCCTAGCTCACAGCAACCTGAAACTCCTGGGCTTAAGCGATCCTCCTGCCTCAGCCTCCCAAGTAGCTGGGACTACAGGCATGCGCCACCATGCCCGGCTAATTTTTTTCTATATATATTGGTTGGCCAATTAATTACTTTCTATTTATAGTAAAGACGGGGTCTCGCTCTTGCTCAGGCTGGTTTCAAACTCCTGACCTTGAGCAATCCCCCTGCCTCAGCCTCCCTGAGAGCTAGGATTACAGGCGTGAGCCACCTCGCCCAGCAAAACAAAATTTTTAAAAAGCCTTTTGATAACCAGGGCAAACAGGTTTCTGTAGCAGGTGATGCATATTACCCGACTTGATTGGATTGCATCTTTGTAATGTCTTGAGCCAAGCTTTACCCTAGGCTGAAACACAGACCATGTACTTCGTTCAACAAATATTTGTTGAGCAGCTATCCCTGTCAGGCAGCGAGCTACAAGGAAGAGGAGACAGATGAAGCCCCTGAAGTTTACACTTCATTAAAATTTGGCCTCTGGATGTTTGGCCTTTACCAGACTTCCCATGAATTTCCATGAGATCAGCCTTGTCCCTTGGCCAAGCTGCAGTTCCCAGCCACTTCCTCAGACTGGGTCCTTGGGTGATTCAGGAATGCATGGACAGCCGGGTGGTGGAGTCCACGGGCAACTGTGAGGTCTGGGTCTGGTCCCGGCCCGCCAGTAACGGTGAGCGCTGGCGCGCAGGTGCGCACCACGCTGTAGCAGCAGCACACGGGCTGGGCGCTGTGCTAACTGCTGCCGCCCCTCCGCTTCCACGAGTGGCTCTTGCCATGCTGGAACATGGACTCTGTCCTGCCACTCGTCTAATTTTCAAGAAAAGCGTGAAATTCCCGATGAAATATGAGCATGAAATTTCCCAAATCTTAAATGTTGGCGAATGTGTTTCAAACTTTTTTCAAGTCCTTCAAACCAGACAAAATATACCCGCAGGCGGGGTGTGTGCCCGTCCTCTGCCTCGTGCTCCGTAGACCAGTTTTAGTGTCTGCCTTATACACGGGCTCAAACGGCCAGTTGGCAATGTCCCACTGCGCTCCAACGTGCTGTGACACCAAGCATGCTTGACTCTCCCAGGTGACACTGCTGACAGGGACTGCCCGCCGTATGTCTCGGTGTGGTAGAAAACAGGCTGGCCCTCAGGCCTGTCCTCATAGCCCTGACATTCTTCGTGCATACAGAAAGGCAGTTTTTGTGGTCTCATTTTCAATTTTTGGAATTGTCACCGTTAGTAACTCAAGACCTTAGACTTGGAAGGGGTGTCCCCTCCTTTGTGGTGGACATGACACTTTGAAGGGTTGGCCACGGCTTCTCCCTCCTGGCAAGCCCGCCTGTGCTGACTGCCCTGGCGGGGTCCTGAGCTGTCCACTCCAACCCCTTTCTCTGCCCGGTTTTCCTCACCCGGTCAGAAAGAGTGGCTCCAGTTTTCTGCACATCCCCTTGCCAACAGGGTTCTGTTTTGCTTCTAGGCTGGCAGTGTCCACAGCCTGGTCACTTGCAAGCTGCTCTGATGGGTCCACATCCTGTCCTCATTGCTGTCCTGTGACGCCTGTTCGGAGTCCGTAGAACGACTGCCAAGAACACCAGTCTCCGCCATTCCTGGCAGCTGGCATCTTCTGAAGGCACATCGAACCTTTCAGAGCATGTTTCTCTCCTGGATCTACCTGCATCAAAGCGGGGACCTTCCACAGGAATCTCCTGAGATTTTCTTTCTGTTTTTTGGAGACAGAGTCTCACTCTGTCGCCCAGGCTAGAGTGTAGTGGCGTCCTCATAGCTCACAGCAACCTCAAACTCCTGGGCTTAAGCAATCTTCCTGCCTCAGCCTCCCGAGTAGCTGGGTCTACAGGCATGCACCACTGCGCCCGGCTAATAGTTCTATTTTTAGCAGACATAGGGTCTCGGTCTAGCTCAGGCTGGTCTTGAACACCCGACCTCCAGTGATCCTCCTGCCTAATCCTCCCAGAGTGCTGGGATTACAGGCATGAGCCACCGCGCCCAAGCTTGCATTCCTTTTGGAATTTATTTTTAAGAAAAGCAGCTCCCACAGTCAAAAAGCTGTTTTGTGTGTCAGAGTGGGGTTTCCGGGGCAGCCAATCAATCCTCTGGGCGGTGGGGCCTGTGCTAACTGGCGGGTGGGGGTGAAGCTCACGGGAATGTCAACAATCTGGGTTTTGTGAGTCTCCTGAAGCTCACAGCTCTGATGGCATCCATTCTTGCCCGCTCTTCCTCCATCCTCTTCCCCTTACCCTGAGGCCTGGCCACGGTCTTCTAGAACTTGTAACTGAGAAGATCCCCTCGCTGAGGGAGCCCTGGCTTCCATGTGGAAGCCACTCTGTCTCCTTTCCCCTGGGGCTCACAGGGTGACAGGTCGGGCCTCTCACTCAGCGAGGACTCACTTGTTGGTGACTTTGGAAGGAGAACTTGCACTTGAAGCCCAGCCCTTTCGCTCACTCACTTTCTCTCAGGCGCCGGCCCCCCGAGGACCGCTCTGCCCCTTCCAGCTGTACGAGTTATGGGGCCTGGCTCCCCAAAGGCGACCCGTGGCGGTCTAGGGCTGCCTCTGCCCCGGCGGCACGCTCATCCGCCAAGAGACATTTCGGGTTCTCTGAATGTCTCCTGAAACAAATGAAAACTTTTTAAAATTAAAGACTTCAAGGAGCTCTCAACCAGGAAGGCTTCTTATCTTAATGTTTTTGATACCTGCAACATGTGAGAGAGTCTCGTCTGCTCTATCCAAACATGCCTCTTACTACTTTTCCTTCCTGTCTCTCCCAGGGCCCCTCGAAGCATCTCCGTTCTCTCCAGCTTCTCTCCGTTGTTTCAGTCAGGAATACCCAGCTTCAGCAACCGTCTTTCCCTTCTTAACAGACTGCTCAGGAATCATGCTCCCCTAAGTAACGAACACGACTCCATTCTCTCTGAGTACTGTCCTGACTTTCAAAACATTTGAGGCTAGATTTACTTGGTCCAAATGTTTATGGTTATTACATCAAAGAGACTGTTTCACTAGTAAAAGTGTTTTCATTTACCGCAAGAACTTGGTTATGGCTCCTTTCTAGACATCTGTCTTTATTCCCTGGTGTCTTCCTTGGTGTCTGACACAGAGCAGGGCTCCATCAACATTTTTTTTTAAGCTGGTCATATTTAGTAGTGGGGGGCTGAATGTCAATCAATATTTTTATTGCATCAGTGTGGTTGAGTGAATTAGGATTGTTTCTTTTGTAATTTCCTCTAACACTTTTTTTTTTTTTTTTTTTTGAGACAGAGTCTCACTTTGTTGCCCAGGCTAGAGTGAGTGCCGTGGCTTCAGCCTAGCTCACAGCAACCTCAAACTCCTGGGCTCAAGCAATCCTGCTGCCTCAGCCTCCCAAGTAGCTGGGACTACAGGCATGCACCACCATGCCTGGCTCATTTTTTCTATATATATTAGTTGGCCAATTAATTTCTTTCTATTTATAGTAGAAATGGGGTCTCGCTCTTGCTCAGGCTGGTCTCGAACTTCTGAGCTCAAATGATCCGCCCACCTCGGCCTCTCAGAGAGCTAGGATTACAGTCGTGAGCCACCGCGCCTGGCCTTCCTCTAACACTTGAGAGATCTTGGCAAACAGTAGCCGCCAAGATGTAGCACTGGCTGACTCAACTCAATCATTATCTCCGAGACTTCTGATAGAAGATTCTACCTATTCAAATTGAACCCAGTTCTTTATGTTGTAATCACCCCTTTTTATTCTCATTTTCCTTTCCCCATTATCCTAAAGTGCTTAACATGTCTTTTTGTTTATATGTATTTTCTGCAAAGTGTATATTCTTTAGTGTACACATACTTTCAATTTGTATACATGCTATAAGGTCATGTATCTCCTTCTCATTCTTCCTTCCCCGAATCAGTGCTGCTCTAATTATCCAGCCATGTTGCCATAGGTTCATCGAGTCCATTGCTTCTCACAGCTGCATAATCCTTCATGCATGCCTTTCACTGTCCTCCTGCCCAGGGTGGACATTCAAGTTACTTCCAACTGCCGCCACCACCATTGCCAAGGTTAGCTGCCTACATGTCTCTCTGGACCTGAGAATTTCACTGAGACAATACCACGAGTGAAATTGTTGGGCCATAGGAAGGTGGCCATCCAAACAAGGACAATTTAGAAAATGAACGGGGGCACTATTAATAATTACATGAGGACAAGATGCATAAACCAAGATTGTCCCAGGCCAAGAGCTACAAGGACACAGAAATTGACTGAAAGAGTGCCGAATTGTCTTCCAGCGTGGCTCCTGTGCCCGCCCTCCCCCACGAAGGCAGGGGCTCCCATGTCTCCACCTCCTGCCTCACTTTGCATTGCCCATTGTGCTTATTTTGCACCATGACGATAAGAACAAAATAGCTCATTGTTGTTTTAATCTACATTCCTCTGGGTACTAATATGTTTGTGCATTTCTACTATGTTTGTTTGCCTTTAGGATTTTCTCATTTGGAAACTGATTCTTTTGCCTGTTTTTCTGTTGGGGTTTTATCATTGATTTGCAAGCATTTCATACCTTTTCTAGCTATTAATCCCCTGTCAGTTTTAGATACTGCAAATATTTTCTCTGTCAGCTGTATTAATTTTGTTAATGAGGTTGTTTGTAATCAGATTCATTAATATTTTTGCCTTATAGTTCTATGTCTTTAACGTTCATTGTTAGAAGTATTTTCTTTCCCTCATTTCAGAAAGATAGTCTCTTTCATTTTCTTCTCTTAACTTTTTAGTTTTTGCCTTCCACATTTGGGACTTTAATCCCCCTGGAAGTGGAGCCACTCGTATGTGGAATTAAGCAGGGATTTGGCTTTGCTTTTCTTCATACAGAGGGCCGGTTTTCCCAGATTCGGTTACTTCACGATCCATCCTTCCCCCACTGATTTGTGGGGTCACTTTTACGGTATATGAAGTTCCTGTGTGTCCCTGGGCCTGTCTGCCAGTTCCCTGCTCTGCTCCACCGGTTTATGTGCTCTTGCGTCTTGCAGCTATGGCTTTGTAGTAAATAGATCTGAACATCCCAGAGGGCACACTTCCTCCTCCATGCTCCTCTTTTTTCACCATGGATTTTTGCAAGATCCCATTATAAACAAACGAATCTCATGAAGATCTCTGCAGTGATACTTCCGGAACAGGCTGAGCTGCTCCACTGAATATTTCATCTTAACTTTTTCTCTTCATACCATGCTTACTGTTTGATGGTTAAATGTGAAGCATTCTTTTAAAAATGTAAGTTTTTGTTATAGAATTCAGACAGGTATTTCATTTCTACTGAGTTATAATCATTGTGACCATTTTTAGCATAAACTTCTGAAAAAGTGAATGCAGCCTGCTGTGTCATCTGAGAAGGGCCCCTTTGCTTCTAAGGGACTGGGCACACAGCCAGGACTATGGCCTCGCTTGCCGGTCCTGTGAATAACTAGGCAGCACAGCCTAGCCTTCTCCACGTCCCAGTCACTCAGGGAGTCCTGCAAGAATCCTTGTTCCCACCCTAAGGCTTCAGCCAGGCAGGCCACAGGCTCAGGTCACCTCTGAAGGCAGGCAAGTGCCTGCGTGTGACTCATCCTGGTGACAAACTTCCAAACCATCCTGAAGTCCTTTCCTCTCTTTCCCACCCGTATCCTCTGGACTGGTCCGGACAATTCTACTCCCATCTCCGTCTCCTCTTCCCCAGCCTCCAGATTGAGCCAACTCAGCCCATAGTGACCCTGTGCCAGCCCCGAGGGCCGGCCTGGACCCACCCCTTGGGCTTGGCAGCAAGACACACGCCAGGGGGGTCCCGCCTTGCCTTTGTGCCTCCACCACTCGTTCTCACGTTGCTCCCTAGCTCAGGTCAGTCGCGTAATTAGTCTGTGTTTCCTCGGCCATGTGTTACTCTCACTTGTTAAGTGCCAGTGCTATGCAAGGCGCTGGATGGTCCTGGTTATTGGAGTTTGTTTTCTTTTCCTCGCCTGGGTGCCTGCCAGGTAACTCCCTTCCCTGGACGATCTGGATCCTTGAGACCAGGTCGCCTTGCTGTTTGATTCGTCTCCCAGGAATCAGAATCTGGGGTGAGGGCCTCACCGCCTGTCCACCCATCTCCTGGGTGCAGATCGCCACAAACTTTAAAAATCGCCTGTTCTGCATTTAATTGGCCCTGTTGCTCTGAATGTGGATACGGATGTCTCCCTGCCCTGGGTGAGGAAGCCGGTGCTCAGAGGGTAACTTACCCCAGACACAAGGCCAGAGGCAGCGGAGCCGGGGTTGAAACTGGACTGTTGACTGACCAAGCCCTCATTCCCTCTTCTTCGTGGAGCCCCCAAGTACCCCCTCCCTGTCCTGCTGTCTGGATCTGAAACGGGCTAAGGCTGTGTTGAGCTGCTCAGTTCCTCTGCCCCGGACAAGTCATCCTCACGTGCTGCCCCTTTACACGTTCATTTAACTGACAGGTGTTCAGTAAGCACCTTGTTCGTGCCAGGCACGGCTTCCCACCGCTTATGTTTTAGCTCAGCATCAACTGAGCAGCCAGAGCTGTGATGTGGGTGGTAGCGTGCTCGTGCTCCCAGACCTTCAGCAAATAGCTCAGGACGGGGCCTGCTGGGGTGGCGGGGGAAGGCTGGGACCTGGAACCTGGCCCCTCCTGGGACAGAGGAGCTGCCACCAATACAGCCACAGGCCCCATGAGGAAGGCCAGCTGGGAAGGCTGAGCCCAGAGTGCAAAGGGCACAACCAGGGCAGGCTGGGGTCCCACGGGGTGGAGAGGGGGCAGGGCAGTGGGAGCTGCCCAGGCTCAGAGAAAGGTCCAAGGATCCAGACCCTGCAAGTCAGGGACAGACTCCAGTCCCAGCGACAGGCTTGGCAAAATGAGTGGAGGGTCCTCCCCCAGGGGACTAGGGTGCTAGACCGACTGACACCACAGGGACTTGGAGCCAGGTGATGCCTTATAAAACTCGAGGCAGAAAAATATTGTCAGTGCTGGCTAACTCGCTGTCATGTCCAGCAAAATGATGCCGGGTTCAGGAAAGATGGGTCCTGAGCACAGAGGAGACAAGTCAGGTCCCAGCTGAGGAGGGTGCAGGTGGTGCTGGGAGCAGACAGCTGCCAGTGCACCCACTGCCTGCCAGAGCCTGCCACAGCCGCCCTGGAGAGTCCCAACCCCAGCCTGCAGTGGGCCCCACTTTGCCGCTCCCCCTCTGCCCGGTCTGCTTCTCCCTCCCCTGGCCTAGGTGTGCTCTTCAGCCCCTGGGCACCCCCTTCACCTCCTGAGTCCCACTTATCCTTTAAGGGGCAGTGCCAAGGCAACAGACTTGTTTTCCTTTTACAGATCTTTCCATGCCCCACCCCAGGTTCTCAAAATACCTCTCTATTAACACACTCCTCCTTTGCCTGCTGTAATCAAGTGCCACAAACTTGGTGGCTTAAAACAACAGAAATTTATTGTCTCACAGTCCTGGAGGCTGGAAGTCTGAAATCAAGGTGTCAGTGGGCCACATTCCCTCTGAAACCTCTATGGGAGGACCTTTCCTCCCCTCTTCCAGCTCCTGGTGGTCCCTTACATTCCTTGGCTTGTGGCAGCATCAGCATAATCTCTGTCTCTGTGTTCATATCATCACCTTCCTCTGTGTCTCTTCTTCTAAGGACACCGGTCATACTGGATTAAGGGCCCACCCTACTCCAATGTGACCTCAAACTAATTACATTTGCAACAACTCTCTTTCCAAATAAGGTCATATTCTGACATAGTGGGACTAGGACTTCAAACTGTCTTTTGAGGGGAGGTGCAATTCCACCCATGACACCCGGTGTTGGAGTTAGCTGTGCACAGCTCAAGGTCCTTCTCTACATGTCTGTCCTTTGCAACACCAAGTTCTTTGCCTATAGCTTGAGGTTTTAGAATGAGCCAGACCTGGGTTTGCTACTCACCCCTCGTATAAATCTGAGATCCCTGAGCGATCTGTTTTTTCTCATATGTAAAAATAACCCCAATACCTAGAGTTATTGTGAAAGTTACCAGAGTCAATTCATGCATATAGTGAGTGCCTAGGAAATTGGAATTATTATCATTAATATTATGTGTTGAACATAGCAGGTACTCAATAAATAAATGTTAGTCACCACTTCCTCTAATAAATATTTGATAAATCAACAGGCCAGCAGCACATCGGAACCGAGGAGCTTTTCAAGAGGGAGAGAAAAGCAGCAACAGAGCAAGCCTGGAGACTTCATCTGCCCCCTGCACAATGGGGATTGCTCAGGTGACTCTGTGGCACTGCCCCTCCCTGCCTGATCCCACTCCCACAGCACACACTCCTGGCCAGCTCTGCGGGGATGTGAAGGTGGAGCAAGCGGGACTCTACACCCGTCTGTGCTCTCAAAGGCTGTGTGTGTGTGCCTGTGTGTGTGCCTGTGTGTGTGTGCCTGTGTATGCGCCTGTGTGTGTGCCCATTTGTGTGTGTGCCTGTGTATGTGCCTATGTGTGTGCCTGTGTATATGCCCGTGTGTGTGCCCATTTGTGTGTGTGCCTGTGTGTGCCTGTGTGTGTGCCTGTGTGTGCCTATATATGTGCCTGTGTGTGTGCCTGTGTGTGTGCCTGTATATGTGCCTGTGTGCCTGTGTGTGTGCCTGTGTGTGCCTGTATATGTGCCTGTATATGTGCCTGTGTGTGTGCCTGTGTGTGTGCCTGTGTGTATGCCTGTGTGTGCCTGTGTGTGTGCCTGTGTGTGTGCCCATGTGTGTATGCCTATGTATGTGCCTTGTGTGTACCCGTGTGTGCCCATGTGTGTATGCCTATGTATGTGCCTATGTGTGTACCCGCGTGTGCCCATGTGTGTATGCCTATGTATGTGCCTATGTGTGTACCCGCGTGTGCCCATGTGTGTATGCCTATGTATGTGCCTATGTGTGTACCCG